>JANSVA010056028.1:0-12702 GCA_025504915.1 Erythroxylum reticulatum | reverse complement strand
GATACCAGATCGGGGCCGTAGCACTGACCGTGGAAATATGCGGTCATACTCGGTCGAGGGAAAATCAGTGCAAACAATCCCCAGTCGGTCATGAATTGTCTATTTGTCATCGAAAACTTGCCGATTATAGTCTTGCCCGTATGGCCGACACCGTAGGGAGAGCAGGTAGGGGCTGGGGCACTTGCCGCAGCCATATGGGGTCATACTCGGTCGTGGGAAAATCAGTGCAAGCAAGCCCCATTAGGTCACGTTTTTTCAGTTTGTCATTGAAAACTTTTCAATTATAGTCTTGCCCCCATGACTGGTATTGTCGGGAGACCAGGTCGAGGCCGTGGAACTTGTTGCGGCAATATGTGGTCATACTCTGTCGTGGGAAAATCAGTGCAAACAATCCCTAGTCGGTCATGACTTGTCTGTTTGTCATCGAAGCCTTGTCGATCGTAGTCTTGCTCGCATGGCCGACACTGTCCGGATACCAGGTCGGAATCGTGGCACTTGTCGCAGCCATATGCGGTCATATTCGATCGCTGGACAATCAGTGCAAACAATCCCCAGTCGATCACGAATTGTCAGTTTCTCATCAAAAACTTGCCGAATATAGTGTTGCCCGTATGGTCGACATCTTCGAGAGACCAGGTCAGGGTCATCGCCCTTGTCGCAGCCATATGTGGTCATACTTAGTCGTGGGAAAATCAGTGTAAACAATCCCCAGTCGGTCATGACTTGTCTGTTTGTCATCGAAACCTTGCCGATCATAGTCTTGCTCACATGGCCGACACCGTCGGGATACCAGGTCGGGACCGTGGCACGTGTCGCAGCCATATGCTGTCATACTCAATCGCTGGAAAATCAGTGCAAACAGTCCCCAGTAGATCACGAATTGTCAATTTCTCATCAAAAACTTGACGATTATAGTCTTGCCCGTATGGCCGACATCGTCGAGAGACCAGGTCAGGGTCGTCGCCCTTATCGCAGCCATATATGGTCATACTCGGTCGTGGGAAAACCAGTGTAAACAATCCCCAATCGGACACGAATTGTCAGTTTGTCATCGAAAACTTGCCGATTATAGTCTTGCCCGCATGGCCAGCACCGTCTGCAGACCAGGTAGGGGCCGTGGCACTTGCCGCAACCATATACGGTCATACTCAGTCGTGGGAAAATCAGGGTATACAAGTCCTAGTCGGTCACAAATTGTCAGTTTGTCGTAGAAAACTTATCGATTATAGTGTTGCCCCCATGTCCGGCACCGTCGGGAGACCAGGTCGGCGACGCGGTACTTATCGCGCCCATATGTGGTCACACTCTGTCGTGGGAAAATCAGTGCAAACAATCCCTAGTTGGTCACGAATTGTCAGTTTGTTATTGAAAACTTCCCGATTATAGTCTTGCCGGCCTGGCCAGCACCATCGGGAGACTAGGTTGGGGCTGTGGAATTTGTTGCAACCATATGAGGTCGTGCTCCGTCGTGGGAAAATCCTTGCAAACAATCCCAGTCGGTCATAAATTGTCAATTTGTCATAGAAAACTTACTGATTATAGTCTTGCCCCCATGATCGGAACCATCGTGAGGCCAGGTCGGGGCTGTGGCACTTGTCGAGGCCAAATGTGGTCATACTTGGTCATACGAAAATTACTGCAGACAATCCCCAGTCGTTCACGAGTTGTCAACTTGTCATCGAAAACCTGTCAATTATAGTCTTGCCCCAGGCCACGAATTGTCAGTTTGTCATCGAAAACTTATCGATTGTAGTCTTGCCCCCACGATCGGCACTGTCGGGAGACTAGTTAGGGGCTGTGGCACTTGCCCCAGCCATATGCGGTCATAGTCGATTGTGGGAAAATTAGCGTAAAGAAGCCCTAGTCGGTCACGAATTGTCAGTTTGTCATCGAAAACTTGCCAATTATAGTCTTGCCCGTTTGGCTAGCCCCGTCGGGAGACTAGGTAGGGGCCGTGGAACTTGTGGCATCCATATGTGGTCACACTCGGTCGTGGTAAAATCTGTGCAAACAATCCCCAGTCGGACATAAATTGTCAGTTTGTCATCGAAAACTTGCCGATTATAGTCTTGCCCGTATGGGCGACATCTTCGAGAGACCAGTTCGGGGCCGTGGCATTTGTCGAGGCTATATGTAGTCATACTCGGTCGTGGGAAAATCAGTCCAAATAATACCCAGTTGGTCACGAATAATCAGTTTTTCACCGAAAACTTGTCGATTATAGTCTTGCACGCATGGCCGGCACCGTCAGGAGACCTTGTTGTGGGAAAATCAGTGCAAACAATCCCCAGTCGGACACGAATTGTCAGTTTGTCATCGAAAACTTGCCGATTGTAGTCTTGCCCGTATGGCTAGCACCGTCGGGAGACTAGGTAGGGGTCGTTGCACTTGTGGCTGCCATATGTGGTCATACTCGGTCGTGGGAAAATCAGCGCAAGCAATACCCAGTCGGACATAAATTATCAATTTTTCATCAAAAACTTGCCGGTTATAGTCTTGCACGCATGGACGGCACCTTCGAGAGCCCTAGTAAGGGCCGTGGCACTTGTCGCGGCCATATGTGGTTATACTCGGTCGTGGGAAAATCATTGCAAACAATCCCCAGTCGGTCATGAATTGTCAGTTTGTCATCGAAAACTTACCGATTATAGTCTTGCTCCCATGACCGGAACCGTTGTGAGGCCAGGTCGGGGTCGTGGCACTTGTCGCGGCCAAATGTGGTTAAACTCAGTCATGGGAAAATTAGTGCAGACAATCCCCATTCGGTCACAAATTCTCAGTTTGTCATCGAAAACTTAATGATTATAGTCTTGCCCCCAAGACTGGCACCGTCGAGAGACCAGGTTGGGGCCGTGGCACTTATAGTAACCATATGCGGTCATACTCGGATGTTCGAACAATCCCTAGTCGGTCACGAATTGTCAGTTTGTCATAGAAAACTTGACGATTATAGTCTTGCCCTCATGGCCAAGACCGTCGAGAGACCAAGACGGGGCCGTGGCATTTGTCGCGGACATAAGCGGTCATAGTCAATTGTGGGAAAATCAATACAAACAATCCCCAGTCAGTCACAAATTGTCAGTTTTTCATTGAAAACTTTCAGATTATAGTCTAGCACCCATGAACGAAACAGTCGGGAGGCCAGGTGGGGGTCGTGGCACTTGTAGCGACGATATGCGGTCATACTCGGTTTTTCAAACAATCCCCAGTCGGTCACAAATTGTCAGTTTGTCATAGAAAACTTGCCGATTATGGTCTTACCCGTCGGACACGAATTGTCAGTTTGTCATCGAAAACTTGCCGATTATAGTCTTGCCCGCATGGCAGACACCGTCGAGAGACTAGGTTGGGGCCGTGGCACTTGTGGCGGCCATATGTGGTCACACTCGGTCATGGGAAAATCCGTGCAAACAATCCCCAGTCGGACACAAATTCTTAGTTTGTCATTGAATACTTGACGATTATAGTCTTGCCCGTATGGCCGACACCGTTGAGAGATCACGTCGGGGCCGTGGCACCTGTTGAGGCCATATGTGGTCATACTCAGCCGTGGGAAAATCAGTGCAAACAACACCCATTCGATCATGAATTCCTAGTTTTTCATCGAAAACTTGTCGATTATAATCTTGGCCGCATGGCCGACACTGTCGGGATACCTGGTAGGGACCGTGGCACTAGTCGCAACCATATGTGGTCACACTCGGTCGTGGGAAAATCAGTGCAATCAGTCCCCAGTCAGACACGAATTGTTAGTTTGTCATCGAAAACTTGTCGATTATAGTCTTGCCCGCATGGCCAGCACCGTCAGGAGACTAGGTAGGGGTCGTGGCAGCTACCCCAACCATATGTTGTCATACTCGGTCGTGGGAAAATCAGAACAAATAAGCCCTAGTCGGTCACGAATTGTCAGTTTCTCGTAGAAAACTTATCGATTATAGTCTTGCCCCCACGATCGACACCATCGGCAGACCAAGTCGGGGATGCGGCACTTGTCGCGGCCATATGTGGTCATACCCCGTCGTTTAAAAATCAGTGCAAACACTCCCCAGTCGGACACGAATTGTCAGTTTGTCAACGAAAAATTATCGACAATAGTTTTGCCCCCTCGATCGACACCGTTGGGATACCAGGTCAGGGCCGTGGCACTTGTCGCGGTCATATGTGGTCATACTCAGTCGTGGGAAAATCAATGCAAAAAATCCCCAGTCGGCCACGAATTGTTAGTTTGTCATTGAAAACTTCTCGATTACAGTCTTAGCCGCCTGGCCAGCACCTTCGGGAGACTAGGTAGGGGCTGTGGCACTTGTTGCAGCCATATGAGGTCGTATTCTGTCGTGGGAATGTCATTGCAAACAATCCCCAGTGGGGTCATAAATTGTCTGTTTGTAATCGAAACCTTGCCGATCATAGTCTTGTCTGCATGGCCGACACAGTCAAAATACCAGGCCGGCGTCGTGGCACTTGTCGCGGCCATATGTGGTCATACTCGGTCGTTGGAAAATTAATGCAAACAAGCCCTAGTGGTCATGAATTGTCAGTTTGTCATCGAAAACTTATCGATTATAGCCCACATGGCCGGCACCGTCGGGAGACCAGGTAGGGGCCGTGGCACTTGTCACGGCCATATGAGGCCGTACTCGATCTTGGGAAAATCCGTGCAAACAAGACCTAGTGGGTCATGAATTGTCAGTTTGTCATCGAAAACTTATCGATTATAGTCTTGCCCCCACGACCGGCGCCGTAGGGAGATCAGGTCGGGGCTGTGGCATTTGTAGCAACCATATGCGGTCATACTCGATTGTTCGACCAATCCCCAGTCGGTCACGAATTGTCAGTTTGTCATAGAAAACTTGTCGATTATAGTCTTGCCCCTCATGGTCGACACCGTCGAGAGACCAGGACGGGGCCGTGGCATTTGTCGCGAACATATGCGGCGATAGTCAATTGTGGGAAAATCAATACAAACAATCCCAAGTCGATCAAGAGTTGTAAGTTTGTCATCGAAAACTTTCAGATTATAGTCTAGCTCCCATGACCGGAACAGTCGGGAGGCCAGGTGGGGGCCGGTCTCTTATCCCGACCATATGTGGTCATACTTCGTCGTGGGAAAATAAGTGCAAACAGTTCCTAGTCGGGCACGAATTATTAGTTTGTCATTGAAAACTTGCCGATCCCCGGCCATATGAGGTCATACTCGGTCGTGGGAAAATCAGTGCAAAAAAGCCCCAGTTAGTCACGAATTGTCATTTTGTCATCAAAAACTTATCAATTATAGTCTTGCCCGCACGATGGACATCGTCGAGAGACCAGGTCATGGCCGTGGCACTTGTCGCAGCCATATGTTGTCATTCTCGGTAGTCAAAAAATCAGTGCAAAAAATTCCCAATCAATCACGAATTGTCAGTTTCTCATCAAAAACTTGCCGATTATAGTCTTGCCCGTTTGGACGACACCGTCGAGAGACCAGGTCGGGGCCGTGGCCCTTGTCACGACCATAGTGATCATACTCGGTCGTGGGAAAATCAGTACAAACAATCCCCAGTCGGTCACGAATTGTCAGTTTGTCATCGAAAACTTGCCGATTATAGTCTTGCCCGCATAGCAAGGACTGTCGGGAGACCAGGTAGGGGACGTGGCACTTGACGCGATCATATGCGGTCATACTCGGTCGTGGGAAAATCAGTGCAAACAAGCCCCAGCAAGTCACGATTTGTCAGTTTGTCATCAAAAACTTTTCAATTATAGTCCTGCCCCTACAATCGGCACCGTCGGTAGACCAGGTCAAGCCTATCGCACTTGTCGCGGCCATATGTGGTCATACTCGGTCGTGGGAAAATCAGGGCAAACAATCCCCAGTCGGAAAACAATTGTCAGTTTCTCATCAAAAACTTGCCGATTATAGTCCTGCCCACATGGCCGACACCTTCATGAGAGCAAGTAGGGGCCAGGCCACTTGCTGCAGCCATATGGGGTCATAATCGGTCGTGGGAAAATCAGTGTAAACAAGCGTCAGTAGGTCAAAATTTGTCAGTTTGTCATGGAAAACTTTTCAATTATAGTCTTGCCCCCATGATCGGCACATTCGGGAGACCAGATGGAGGCGGTGGCACTTGTCGCGGCCATATGTGGTCATACTATATCGTGGGAAAGTCAGTGCAAACAATCCCCCGTCGGTCATGAATTGTCTGTTTGTAATCGAAACCTTGCCGATCATAGTCTTATCTGCATGGCCGACACAGTCGGGATACCAGGTCGACGCCATGGCACTTGTCGCGGCCATATGCGGTCATACTCGGTCGTTGGAAAATTAGTGCAAACAATCCCCAATCGGTCACGAATTGTCAGTTTCTCATCGAAAACCTATCGATTATAGTCTTCCCCGCATGGCCGACATCGTCGAGAGATCAGGTCGGGGACATGGCACTTGTCGCAACCATATGCGGTCATACTCCGTCGCTAGAAAATCAGTGCAAACAATACCCAGTCGGTCACGAATTGTCAGTTTCTCATCGAAAACTTGCCAAATATAGTGTTGCCCGAATGGCCGGCACCGTCGGGAGACCAGGTAGTTGTTCTGGCACTTTTCGCCACCATATGAGGTCATTCTCGATTGTGGGAAAATCATTGCAAACAATCTCCAGCCGGTCACGAATTGTCAGTTTGTCATAGAAAACTTGTCGATTATAGTCTTGCCCCTATGACCGGAACCATCAAGGGACCAGGTCGGGGCTGTGGCACTTACCTCGTCCATATGCTATCATACTCAGTCGTGGGAAAATCAGTACAAACAAGACCCAGTCGGTCACGAATCGTCAGTTTGTCACCAAAAACTTTCCAATAATAGTTTAGTACCCATGACGGGAACCTTCAGGAGGCCAGGTCGTGGCCGTGGAACATGTCGTGGCCATATGTGATCACACCCCGTCGTGGGAAAATTAGTGCAAACAATCCCCAGTTGGTCACGACTTGCCAGTTTGTCATCGAAAACTTGCCGATTATATTCTTGCCCGCATGGACGACACCGACGAGAGACCAAGTCGGGGCCGTGGCACTTGTGGCGGCCATACGTGGTTATACTCGGTCGTGGGAAAATTAGTGCAAACAATCCCCAGTCGGATACAAATTGTCAGTTTGTCATCAAAAACTTACCGATTATAGTCTTGCCCGTTTGGCCAACACCGTCGAGAGACCAGGTCAGGGTTGTGGCACTTATCGAGGCCATATGTGGTCATACTCAGTCGTGGGAGAATCAACGCAAACAATACCCAGTCGTTCACGAATTGTCAGTTTTTATCGAAAATTTGCCAAATATAGTCTTGCCCGCATGGTCGACACCGTCGGGAGACCCGGTAGGGGCCGTGGCACTTGTAGCGGCCATATGTGGTCATACTCGGTTGTGGGAAAATCAGTGCAAACAATTCCCAGTTGGACACGACTTGTTAGTTTGTCATCGAAAACTTGCCAATTATAGTCTTGCCTGGATGGCCAACACCGTCGGGAGACTAGGTAGGGGCTGTGGCACTTATCGCGGCCTTATGTGGTCATACTCAGTCGTGAGAAAATTAGTGCAAACAAGCCCCAGTTAGTCATGAATTGTCAATTTGTCATAGAAAACTTACCGATTATAGTCTTGCCCCCACGATCGGAACTGTCGGGACACCAGGTCATGGCTGTGGCACTTGTTGAAGCCATATGTGGTCATACTCGATCATTTGAAAATCAGTGCAAAAAATCCCCAGTCGGTCATGAATTGTCAGTTTCTCATTGAAAACTTGCTAATTATAGTCTTGCCTGTATGGCCGACACCGTCAAGAGACCAGGTCGCGACTGTGGCCCTTGTCGCAGCCATATGCAGTCATAGTCGGTCGTGGGAAAATCAGGACAAACAAGCCCTAGTCGGTCACGAATTGTCAGTTTGTCGTAGAAAACTTATCGATTATAGTCTTGCCCCCACGATCTGCATCGTCAGGAGACCAGGCTGACGACGCGACACTTGTCGCGGCCATATGTGATCACACTCCATCGTGGGAAAATCAATGCAAACAATCCCCAGTCGGACACGAATTGTCGATTAGTCAACAAAAAATTATCGACCATAATTTTTCCCCCACGACCGACACCGCCGAGATATCAGGTCAGGGCCGTGGCACTTGTCGCGACCATATGTGGTCATACTCGGTCGTGGGAAAATCAGTGCAAAAAAATCCTCAGTCAGCCACGAAATCTCAGTTTGTCATTGAAAACTTCCAGATTATAGTCTTGCCTGCCGGGCGAGCACCGTCGGGAGACCAGGTAAGGGTCGTGGCACTTATTGCAGCCATATGAGGTCATACTCTATCATGGTAAAATCATTGCAAACAATCCCAAGTCGGTCATGAATTGTCGGATTGTCATAGAAAACTTACCGATTATAGTCTTGCCCCCATGACTGGAACCGTCGTGAGCCCAGGTCGGTACCATGGCACTTGTCGCGACCATATGTGGTCATACTCAGTTGTGGGAAAATTGGTGCAAACAATCACGAGTCGGACACGAATTGTCAGTTTCTCATTGAAATCTTGCCGATTACAACCTTGCCCACATGGCCAGCACCGTCGGGAGACCAGGTAGCGGCCGTGGCCCTTGACGCAACCATATGCGATCATACTCGATCGTGGGAAAATTAGTGCAAACAAGCCCCAGCAGGTCACGATTTGTCAGTTTGTCATCAAAAACTTTTCAATTATAGTCCTGCCCCCATAACCGGCACTGTCGGTAGACCAGGTCGAGGCCTTCGCACTTGTCGCGGCCATATGTGGTTATACTCGGTCGTGAGAAAATCAGTGCAAACAATCACCAGTCGGACACGAATTGTCAGTTTGTCATCAAAAACTTGCCGATTATAGTCTTTCCCGCATGACCGACACCGTCAGGAGAGCAAGTAGGGGCCGGGGCACTTGCCGCAGCCATATGGGGTCATACTCGGTCGTGGGAAAATCAGTGCAAACAAACCCTAGTAGGTTACCATTTGACAGTTTGTCATTGAAAACTTTTCAATTATAGTCTTGCCCCTATGACCGGCACGACTATAATTGAAAACTTTTCAATTCAGTTGTGCGAAAATCAGTACAAACAAGACCCAGTATGTCACGAATCGTCAGTTTGTCACCGAAAGCTTTCTAATAATAGTCTAGTACCCATTACGGGAACCGTTAGGAGGCCAGCTCGGGGCCGTGGCATATGTCGCGGCCATATGTGGTCATACTCCATCGTGGGAAAATCAGTGCAAACAATCCCCAGTTGGTCACGAATTGTCAGTTTGTCATCGAAAACTTGTCGATTATAGTCTTGCCCGCATGGCCGACACCGTCGAGAGACTAGGTTAGGGATGTGGCACTTGTCGAGACCATATGTGGTCATACTAGGACGTGTGAAAATCAACGCAAACAATACCTAGTCAGTCACAAACTGTCAGTTTTTCATCGAAAACTTACCGATTATAGTCTTGGCCGCATGGGCTGCACCGTCGGGGGACCTGGTAGGGGCCGTGGCACTTGTTGCGGCCTTATGTGGTCATACTCGGTCATGGGAAAATCGGTGCAAACAATCCCCAGTCGGACACAAATTGTCAGTTTGTCATCGAAAACTTGCCGATTATAGTCTTGCCCTTTTGGTCGACACCGTCGAGAGACCAGGTCAGGGCTGTGGCACATGTCGAGGCCATACGTGGTCATACTCAGTCGTGGGAAAATCAGAGCAAACAATAACCATTCGGTCACTAATTGTCAGTTTTTCATCGAAAACTTGCCGAATATAGTCTTGCCCGCATGGTCGACACCGTCGGGAGACCTGGCAGGGGCCGTGGCACTTGTAGCGGCCGTATGTGGTCATACTCATTCGTGGGAAAATCAGTGCAAACAATCCCCAGTCGGACATGAATTGTCAGTTTGTCATCGAAAACCTGCCGATTATAATCTTGCCCGCATGGCCAGCACCGTGGGGAGACTAGGTAGGGGCCGTGGCATTTGTCGCGGCCTTATGTGGTCATACTCGGTCATGGGAAAATTAGTGCAAACAAGTCCCGGTTAGTTAGGAATTGTCAGTTTGTCATCGAAAACTTATCGATTATAGTCTTGCCCCCACGATCGGCACCGTTGAGAGACCAGGTCATGGCCGTGGCGCTTGTGGCAGCTATACGTGGTCATACTCGGTCATTTGAAAATCAGTGCAAAAAATCCCCAATCGGTCACGAATTGTCAGCTTCTCATCGAAAACTTGCCGATTATAGTCTTGCCCATATGGCCGACACCGTCAAGAGACCAGGTCGTGGTCGTGGCCCTTGTCGCAGCCATATGGAGTAATACTTAGTCGTGGGAAAATCAGGGCAAAAAAGCCCTAGTCGGTCACGAATTCTTAGTTTGTCGCAGAAAACTTGTCGATTATAGTCTTGCCCCCACGATCGGCACCGTCGGGAGACCAGGTCAAGGACGCGACACTTGTCGCGACCATATGTGGTCACACTCCATCGTGGGAAAATCAATTCAAACAATCCCAGTCGGACACGAATTGTCAGTTTGTCAACGAAAACTTATCGACTATAGCACGACCGACACCGTCGGGATATCAGGCCAGGGCCGTGGCACTTGTCACGGCCATATGTGGTCATACTCTGTTGTGGGAAAATAAGTACAAACAATCACCAGTCGGACACCAATTGTCAGTTTGTCATTGAAAACTTCCCGATTATAGTCTTGCCAACCTAGCCAACACAGTCGGGAGACTAGGTAGGGGTCGTGGAACTTGTTGCAGCCATATGAGGTCGTACTCTATCGTGGGAAAATCATTGCAAACAATCCCCTGTCGGTCATGAATTGTCAGTTTTTCATATAAAACTTACCGATTATAGTCTTGCCCCCATGACCGGAACCGTCTTGAGGCCAGGTCAGGACCGTGGCACTTGTCGCAACCATATGTGGTCGTACTCGGTCGTGGGAAAATTGGTGCAAACAATCACTAGTCGGACACGAATTGTCAGTTTATCATCGAAATCTTGCCGATTACAGTCTTGCCCGCATGGCCAGCACCGTCGGGAGACCAGGTAGGGGCCGTGGCACATGACGCAACCATATGCGGTCATACTCAGTCGTGGGAAAATTAGTGCAAACAAGCCCCAACAGGTCACGATTTGTCAGTTTGTCATCAAAAACTTTTCAATTATAGTCCTGCCCCCATAACCGGCACTGTCGGTAGACCAGGTCGAGGCCGTCGCACTTGTCGCGGCCATAGGTGGTCATACTCGGTCGTGGGAAAATCAGTAATCCCCAGTCGGACACGAATTGTCAGTTTGTCATCGACAACTTGCCGATTATAGTCTTGCCCGCATGGCCGACACCGTCAAGAGAGCAGGTAGGGGCTGGGGCACTTGCCACAGCCATATGGGGTCATACTCGGTCGTGGGAAAATCAGTGCAAACAAGCCCCAGTAGGTCACCATTTGACAGTTTGTCATTGAAAACTTTTCAATTATAGTCTTGCCACTATGACCGACACCGTCGGAAGACCAAGTCGAGGCCGTGGCACTTGTCGCAGCCATATGTGGTCACACTCCGTTGTGGGAAAATCAATGCAAACAATCCCTAGTCTGACACGAATTGTCAGTTTGTCAACGAAAAATTATCGACTATAGTTTTGCCCCTACGACCGACACCGTCAGGATACCAGGTCAGGGCCGTCGCACTTGTCGCGGCCATCTGTGGTCATACTCGGTCGTGGGAAAATCAGTAATCCCCAGTCGGACACGAATTGTCAGTTTGTCATCGACAACTTGCCGATTATAGTCTTGCCCGCATGGCCGAAACCGTCAGGAGAGCAGGTAGGGGCAGGGGCACTTGCCGCAGCCATATGGGGTCATACTCGGTTGTGGGAAAATCAGTACAAAGAAGCCCTAGTAGGTCACCATTTGACAGTTTGTCATTGAAAACTTTTCAATTATAGTCTTGCCACTATGACCGGCACCGTCGGTAGACCAAGTCGAGGCCGTGGCACTGGTCGCGGCCATATGTGGTCACACTCCATCGTGGGAAAATCAGTGCAAACAATCCCCAGTCTGACAAGAATTGTTAGTTTGTCAACGAAAACTTATCGACTATAGTTTTGCCCCCACGACCGACACCGTCAGGATACCAGGTCAGGGCCATGGCACTTGTCGCGGCCATCTGTGGTCATACTCAGTCGTGGGAAAATCAGTGCAAACAAATCCCCAATCGGTCACAAATTGTCAGTTTGCCATTGAAAACTTCCCGATTATAGCCTTGCCCGCATGGCCAGCATCGTCGGGAGATCAGGTCGGGGCCGTGGCACTTGTGACGGTTATATGTGGTCACACTCGGTCGTGGAAAAATTAGTGCAAATAATCCCCAGTCGGATACAAATTGTCAGTTTTTCATCGAAAACTTGCCGATTATAGTCTTGGTCGCATGGCCGGTGCCGTTGAGGGACCTAGTAGGGGCCGTGGCACTTGTCGCGGCCTTGTGTGGTCATACTCGGTCATTGGAAAATCGGTGCAAACAATCCCCAGTCGGACACAAATTGTCAGTTTGTCATCGAAAACTTGCCGATTATAGTCTTGCCCGTTTGGCCAACACCGCCTAGATTCATTAGTCATTAAACATTAGTCAACTGGTACACATATTGGTTGACAAATATGACACATTAGTCGACCAAT
>JANSVA010055998.1:0-12702 GCA_025504915.1 Erythroxylum reticulatum | reverse complement strand
ATCAATTAATTTAGATTCTAATAATATACATGTTTCCCATACATCTCTATGTATACGTATATTACTTACAAAAGAATCTTGGTACATTTTGACTAGATATATAACGCTCACACAAATAAAACCAAACTCTTTTGTTTTATTAATAATAAATATTTTCATTGCAAAACTGTAATTGAAGAAGATAAAGTTACATGTAAATACACTTACTTTCCAAGGCACTATATTTACATAACTTCAACATTACTCCACCTGCTAATGTGTCATTTTTGGTCTCTTCCATCAGCCCACACGCAGTCATATTGTTGCAGCTTCCCTTGGCTTTTTGTTATTCTTTTCTTCTTTACCATGCTACCATTAATTCACATAAATTGCATGTATTCCATGCATAATTTTTCTACTTCTTTTCCGTGAGCAACTTGGAATTTTTCTTGTTTACGTTTTCATTTTTTTCTTCTACTTGTCTATTAATTTTCTTCTTCTTGCTCTATGAAGATAAGTAAAAATTAATCTTCAAAAAATGGCCATATAACGCTTCGATTCACTTTAACTTTTTTGCTTCCAAATTGTACCTAAAATTATATATGAGTCAAAGTGAGTATCTTAAGCAATTTCATGCCAATAATCACTAAATGTTATGGAATAATTTCATAATCAATTAAACACCTACATTAACCTTAAATGTAATTAATCTAATTAAATTAATTAAATTAATTAATTAACTAATTAACCCTAAAATCAAAATATCCAAATAGAAAAGTTGGTGTCGCCTCCCTTAATAACATCATCTCCTTCACTACACCGTCTCATTTACTATATCGACCAAACTATCTTTGTATCGACCAAATTGTCTCCTTGACCGCACTGTCGCCACCTTTATCTACGACATTTTTTAGTAAATCATTTATTTAGTCTATACCTATTGTTTTGTCTTTTTACCTAGGTTGCATGTCCAAACTTTGTTTTCTGGATCTTATGTCCTTTGTTTTATCTCTACCTATTGCACATGTTTTTGTTTTGTCTATCATTTTCCATTTCTTTTGTATGTCCTCTTACCTTTTGTTGTTGTTGCCTGGGCTATATATAGGAGGAAATCTCATGTAGGGAAAAATGTTTTTTTCTTGCCTCCTATATGGACCCTTCTTTCTATTTAGATGATTTGAGTAAGGACAAAATTATAGTCTACATTTTACATTGAGTAGAAAACTAACGATAGGACTGAGAATAAGCCACCTCGTGAATCCTTTGATAAACATAATGCATTGAAGATGACAGTGAGGTAGTTAGGCATGCTTAATATATTGGAGAAGAAAATTGGTCAATTGGAATTTTGATTTTCACTATTTAGAAAATTCATGCATGTTGTTAAGTTACAAGTATGTCTCATTTAATTTACAAATGCAACTAGTTTCCTTCCACCTTCTTTGGCATTACTAATACTCCTTAACTGAGTATATGGTTGAAAAAGAACATGGTCTAAGTATTTGCTAAGTGGTACATGAACCTGTGGACTAATATCTCGAAAAGAGCAAAGGACATCAAATTTAGTTATTCTTTATTTTTGTTTACAATGATGTATCAATACTTTTAATCTCATGTTGTAAACATTCTTTAAGATACTATTGATAGATGGGTTTATAGTTTCATATTAGAGTCAAAGAATGTAAGAGAAAACAAAAATAAAAGTGATGTCCTTATTTACTTTTTCCAAGAATTTTCTCAACAATGTTATCATGGATATGATTGTAAACCCCTAGGATGTTTAACTAGTTAACTCTTTAGTTCTTACATAATATTCCTCTTGTAGTTAATCAATTTAATTGAAGGAGATATATAGTCGCAGGCCCCCCTATTAATGTTCTTAATTGACCTATTTCATTATAGTCATATTTGTAATAAATTGTAAGTGCACGGGGTAGCTATAGCTAGTATAGGCAAGCACAAGTGGATCCCATGAGGACAATGAATACTAGTAATTAACTTTCTTCTTAAATACTAGTAATTACCTTTCTTCTATTATCTAGCATAAGGATTGATTTTAGATTTTTAATAAAAAGAAACTAAAACTAAGGCAAGTAAAATAAAATAGGTAACAAAATTGAGCAGAAGATTACAAAGAACTTGAAAATTTATCAATAACGAGAATTAATACCCAAGTTTTGAATCCCCCCTAAACCCTTAACAAATTGATCTCTTATAAAGCAAATTTTTTGTTCATTACTTAAACCATGAGACTCTTATGGTATATTAGTAGCTTACCTTAAGTCTACTAACAACTAATCCTAAGGTTTCTATTCAAATTACTTAGGTTAGATTGCATTACCGTTTTATGAATCCCTCTATTAGGTTTGAACCTAATTTGAAATATTTATTTCATCCTATCTCTAAGATTGCAATCAACTCCTTGTAATTACCGTGGATCTATTAAAACCTAGGATTTCTCAATCACCATGTATGAAATTAGATTATGGTCTAATATTCTGGATTACTAGAACATAAATAAAAGAAGTAATTGAATCGCAGCAATCAATCAAACCAATTGCATTCATAAAAGAATCAAATCATGTCAAAGTATTAACATAATGTTCATTTGACCTAAATACTAACTAAATTTTTAGTTACACATTATTGAACATGAAATCAAACATACGTTGAAAAAAAATAAAAACAATGGAATCATAATTCTAAATCTCCCTAATTGTCATTTATCGAATACTCTTGCAATGTAGAGGTTTGATCTTGTATTCCAAAGGATTTTTTGATGAAATCTTTGTGTTTCCTATTTCTCTAAACCAAAATCGTCCTTTGAGAATGAACTCCACGTTTGGAATTGCCTCCAAGAGTCTAGCCTTCGACTCGTACCGACTTGAACGATCGTGCATTAGACCGTGCATAAATAGAATTCTCTAAATATCGCAAAAGTGTGTAGTCTTAAAGAAGTGCACATTTGTGAATCTCTTTTGTGTGTTGACTCTTCATTTTTTGCTATGTTTACTTCCGATTTCTTCTCCTTTAAGTCCATGAAGGAAATTATAATTTGTAAATACACTTAGATAAAGTTAAGTACCAAATATATTATAAAAGTATAATATATTAAGAAAAATACATCAAATATGCACGTAGAAATATAGCCAAATATCTATCTATCAAACAACACCACACTTAAGTTTTTACATGTCCTCAAGCAAACCATAATCAAAATTATAAATTTTACAACATGAATTCATCATCAATCTCAATTTGTCCATTCGTACTATTCATCATTATATCGTATTAAATCAAATTAATATACAATTATAATCAAGTGTCCCTAAAATTAACTTCCTAAGAAATATTAATAGTAATCACATCAACAATTACATTGAAATCAAAAGCATAAATCTTTCACCCCTACTAAGATTTCACCCAATGCACTCAAGTGTTTAGGGTGAAAAGTATCAAAACTCTAAATCAATACATGGTAGAATTCTTATCATAGTCTTGTAATAAAATCACATCTCCACCACTTATGTATAAACTAGGAACACAAATCCAAAGGTCTTATAAGGTTGTAACGGGGCTTAGGTAAGGTATGATTGGGTTAATAAAAAGGGTTAAATTGAAGGAAATTTACTAAATATATTTCAAGACTTGTTTACAAGTATATATAGTTCCTTTCAATGCAACTCTATTGGTACCATAAACTTAATCTTTTTCTTTTTCTTCTTCTTTTCTTCTTATTTTTCTTTTTACAATATTATGATCAGTACCATAATTCAAGAAATATTAGACCTCTTATAAATTTCAAGTCTCAATAAGTAAATAAAGTAAATAACCTTCAAGGTTGAAAATAGTAAATAGGTCTTCAAAGAAAAATAGGATAAAGATTAATATGTGGGTAAAATTAATGAAAAAGGCTATGGCTTAACTTGGTTATTTTTAAAGGTCAAATTTTATGGTATGGCTATTAGTTTATGCCTCATAGCCAGTCAATTGGATGCAAATTAATGTATGACATTATTTTGAGTTAATGAAAAGGCTTTATTTATCTTTATGTATTAATTTAATTAATATTTTATGTTTTAATACTAAAGATAAATTCCTTGGAATAATTACTGTGTAATTGAAATTATGATGAGATCATAATTATAAGAGTCAATTTACACTTATATGTTATTCCTAAATGTTCCTAAATGTAGTTTCATTAAGACTGGATATTGTTGAAATGGTAAACTAGCACACATTATGTTTCTTTCTTATGAAGAAAGTAATTGATCTCATAATGTTTCTTTCTTATGAAGAAAGTAATTGTCCACATAAATTAAAGTATAGAGATGCTTAAACTAATATGTGGGTGATTATTAGAGAATAAGTCACTGAAATGACTCGATTATGAGAATTCCAAATGGAATATTATTTATGTGTTTACGGATTATCTTATAATAATGGTTGTATAATTGATCATCATACTTGAGATTACCAAGGTATCTAGTGTAGGAATTACCATGTTTTGATGCTACTTATAAATTGTCTTAGGACAATTCAGTCGGTAATTATTAGATACAGTATGAACCATATGTAGATAGTTGAGTAAGTCAATATAGGATTCGTCACTCTAAAGTAATTAGAGAGAATATTCTACTCTTCTTGATTAGAAATGATTTATGGAATTCTTTGGTTAGAGTGAATTGATAATTGAAAATGAGTTTTCAAATTTCAATTATAAATCAATTACTAATTAGCGAGAACGAACATGATTGGATGATAAGAGTTGTCACTATATCCATTCTTTTTCAATTTAGAATATTCAATGACGAAAGGATTAAATTATACATTATAGCCATGCATGGACAGGTTAATTCAATCACTTTGACGTTTCTAATATTTAGGTAATCATGACATGTTGCTAGACGTCAATCATGATTTATGAATATGAATTATTTAATTGGAGAATTAAAGATAATTAAAAGAAGTTTTAATTTATCCAATTATAATTGTGAATTAGAATTATAAGTTATAATCATTGCCAATTTATTATGAACCTAATGGGTCACACATCAAAGAGCAATTTGTGAAAGAAATTTTAATTTAATTAAATTGGACTTAATTATAAAGTTTGAGAATCTTTGGGGATCAAATATGAGATATTTGATTTTATTAAAATTAAATTAATTATAATTATAATTTGATTTTAATTATAATTAAAGAGATTTTATTTTAATAAAAGACTCTTATGATTTTTTCTATTTAAAGGAGATAGCATTTTTAGAAGCTAGCATTTTTTGTCTTCTTCCTCTCAAATTAGTTGAGAATTGTTATGTGGATATTATCAGAGGCTGGACATTTGAACAACTCATGATTAATCAATAGGAAAAAGTTTTCAAATATTTTTCAATGGGAAGGTGAACATGGTACGATTTCTAAATCATCTTATGTTTTATTCAAGTTTATTCAATTATCAAGATCCGCTCAGAATTTGCAAAATTTTGTTTTCTGCTATGCCCATGATTTGATCACGATCGGATTTGAATAGTGGTGATTTTCGAAGAAATAGGCTAAATAAGCTGGTGAATCTAAGTGCCTTCATCATATCAATGTTTCTAATTTAATGAATATGGTCTCAACATGTATAATAAAAGCAAGTTCTAGAATTATCCTACCATACATGATATCACACACATAAAAGAGTAAAGAGAGCTTTAACAATTTTGATAATTTTCTCCTTATGTTCAAAAGGTCACAAAAAATTGGGTATATATATATGTAAATAATATGCAATTTCATTCAACTTAAAAATTTCAATGATTAAGGAAAAAAGGACTTGAAAAGCTAGTTTTATTCTAACCATCATCCTTTTGCACACCAATCCAAATCAATATTCAACAATAAATTAGAGTATTAATGGATAGATTTCAACCAATTCAACAATAAAATATTATAATCAAGATTATAATAAGCTTAAAGAAATCACATTAAGATTCATTAAATTCATCCCCACACTTAAAGTTGTACATTGTCTTCAATGTACACAATATAAGCATTTATGAAAAAGTGAGAGGGTTTAGTGGTTCTTTCGTGACTATGACGATTTCTCTTATTCTGATCCATCCAATATGAAACTAACATCCTTGACAAAATATAAAAGAAAAAGGATAAAAAAGAAACAAAAGAAATAACATATCAGAAAATAAAAACCTATACTAAGACAAAAGCAAACAAAAGATAATATCAAAATTTAAATAAAATTAAAACTAACTAATGAGTTGCCTCCTATGCAATGCTTCTTTAATGTCGGTAGCTCGATGTAACCTTTATGTTCAACTTCATCATAGATCAATAATCAATGACTTGCTTCTACAAAGTAGTTTTATAGCCTGTCAGTAAGCCACATGTTGTAAGATAATAACAAGAACATAATTTATCAAATTAATAAATCCAAGTATAATGCCCTTTTTAATGACAAAATGTATATGAAAGAGGGAATGACAAAACTCCCTGAACCATCAATTAGCTCGAAAAGTTGTCTTCGAGGAAGTGGGAACCCTCCGTACTTAAGGTCATTACCAACACCTCGCTGGTAGTTTCCTTACTTGACTCCTCCACCAGTTCTTCCTCAGTCACCTCTATCGACTCTTCTTCTTTTTTCCTAGATAGAGGTTCTAGCTCATCTTCTTTAATTACCTTCTATCACTCCTCTAATTTTCTTTCTTGGATGGAGACTTCTTCTTCTTTTGGAAACTCTTCTTGGAATGTTACTCCATTCATGAAGTCAATCCTTGCCTTTTCTTCGCTATCGAATTCTCATCGCTCAGTTTTCATGTTAATAAGGAGTTCCATTAATTTATTTGTAATACTTGCTTCCTCTTCCTTTACTTGTTTTGAGAGCTCATCTTCACTACTAAGGGTGATTACCATTCTAAATTTGTTAGGATTTCTTTCATTAAGACTAGGCAAATTCCATAGTTGTTTATCGAATAATATCTCTGCCAGCTAATCAATTTGATTCACCATATTGTATATACGATCCTTTATTTCCTAATGCCTCATATTGGATTCTTGAATATACTCAATCATCATATATTTCAAAGTAGCAGTTACCTCCTCACCTTGTTGAAATGTATGCTTATTCATGAAATCAACTGTTGTATCTTCTTCACTCTGAGATAGTTTAAAGCTCAAATTATACTCATCATATGAAAACGAAGGAAGTCTATTATGGAATTCACGTTGACTAGCTACTCTCTCAGCAAGGCATTCCATTAGTCAATCTATAATACTTTCTTTTTCTTCTAGAACCTCTTTTTGAAATATCCCTCCATTCATGAATCCCACCTTTGTCTTTTCTTTACTCTCATATATTCGTCAGTCAGCTTTCATTTTAATTAAGGGTTTCCATTAATTTATCTACCAGAGTTAGCTCATTAACTGGAGATGCTTGACTCCGTAAATATCTAGATAAAGTGTAATCATTCCATCTATAGGTGTAAGAATTGCTTCAATTTGAATTGTAGTTATTCTCATATAGCGCACCTTGAGGTCAATCATACATGATCGGTTGCTCCTATGTATAAGTAGTACTCGACATTCAAGATTGTACTGATAACTCGCACTAATGCCACTACACGGCCTGAATATTATTTAAGTTTCCAAAAATATATGAGAAAAACTCACTCTCCTATATGGTGATGTCATAGTTTTCGAAGACATATTATGGCTTTCACAAAAGTCTCGTCAACTCCATCCTTCCATTTTAAGTAGTGCCTACAACAATGAATAGTAATTCCTATAATAAACCAAAAAATCAAGATCAAGTAGAGAAATTCAAAAGATAGTTAAATTAATAAGCCACAAATATAATAAGATACAATAAAATAAAATAAATACAAACAACCAAATTAAGATAAAATAAAATAAAATAAAAATGACTAGAGTAATAGCATTAAGGCTTTCCTAATATCAAAGTCCCCGGTAATAGTGCCAAAAACTTAATTGATCTATTTCATGATAGTCAAATTTGTAATAAACTGTAAGTGCACAGTGTAACTGTAGCTAGTACCAGCAGGTACGAGTCAATCCCGTGACGACAATGAATATTATTAATTACCCTTTCTCTATTATTTAAGCTAAGGATTGATTTTAGATTTTTAATAAAAAGAAACTAAAACTAAGGCTAGTAAAATAAAATAGGTAACGAAATTAAACAGAGGATTACAGAAGCACTTAGAAAATTATCAATATTAAGAGTTAGTATCTAGGTTTCGAATCCCCCTAAACCCTTAAGAAATTGATCTCTTGTCATGTAATTATTTGGTTATTACTTGGACCGTGGAGACCTTTATGGTATGTTAGTAGCTAACCTTGATTCTACTAATAACTAATCTTAAGGTTTCTAACCGAATTACTTAGGTTAAATTTTATAGATTGCATTACCATTTTATGAATCCCTATATGAGGCATCTCTAGGGTTATAATCAACTCCTTCTAATTACCGTGGTTCTATTCAAACCTAGGATTTCTCAATCACTGTGTATGAAATTAGATTATGGTCCAATATTCTAGATTAGTAGAACATAAATAAAACAAGTAATTAAATTGCAACAATCAGTCAAAACAATTGCATTAAAAAAGAATCAAATCATGTCAAAGTATTAACAAAAGGTTCATCTACCCTAAATATTAACTAAACTTTTAGTTACACAATATTGAACACGAAATCAAACATACATTGAAAGAAAAAAAATTGAAAATAATGGAATCATAATTATAAATCACCCTAATTGTCTTCTATCAAATGTTCTTGTGATGTAGAGCTTAATATTGTATTTTAATGGATCTTTCGATGAAATCTTTATGTTTCATGCTTATCTGGACCAAAATCATCCTTTGAGAATGAAGTCCACGTCTGGAATCACCTCTAAGAATCTGTCTTTGACTCCTACCAATTTCCTTCTTTTTCAACTCCCAAAGCATCTCTTTATAACAAAATTTAAGGTTTTAGGGAGATACATAGTCTCTTACATGACTATGTATCAGTAGCCTCTTACATGACTATGTATCAAACCATACATAGCTAGAATTCTCTAAATATAGCGAAAATGCATCACCTTAAAGAAGTGCACGAGCAGGTGCACAATCGTGCATCTCTTATGTACGTCGACTCTTCGTTTTATGCTGTATTTTTTTCCAAATTCTTCTCTTTTAAGTCCATAAAGGCAATTATACTTTGTAAACACACTTAGAGTAAATTAAGTACCAAATATACGATAAAATTATAAAATATCAAAAAAAATTACATAAAATATGTGTGTAGAAATATAGTCAAATATCCATTTATCAATTCTCAACTTGAACATCCTAATGTAAAATTATAGTAATAATAATAAATGACATTACCTCTATCGTGAGATTGTTTTCAATTATCTATCTTATGGTATATATGAATTTTCGTTTTGTGATAAGACTGACTTCAGAAATTATGAAAGCATATTCAAAGAATGTTAATCTTAATTCCAACAATAAAGAGTATAAGGTACAATTTTAAATTTGATACAAGAAAAGAGCTCGTAAGTCAAGATTTAGAAAAGAACAAGAATCTTCTTAATCTCAACCAAGTTCTTAAAACTAATAGTGGTCATAGTTCAAGTAATTACTAACTATGACTTTTAATAAAGAAGGTTAATTTTTAAATGGAAAAAGCATCATAAGGAAATTAAGCTAACTATATATGTTGATCATTTGTTTATTAGAGAGTTAATGCTTAACTTTATATTTTTTATATAGCTATTAATTATTATACTGGTCATTTTAATGACATTTATTTCTTTTATTGTTCTCTAATGGTTGTTGCATAGGTTACAGTGACTCAATACAGAAGTATTAGGTTTTTTATGGTGGGAATTTCATGTTAGAATCTGAATTCAAATATTTTGGTAGGGATATTGCTGCATTTGAGAATGTTGACATTGACTATTCGAGTAATTGACAAATATATGAGATAGAGAAGGATATTGGGTACCATCAAATTGATAAGACATATTATAAGGTACCTAGTATTAACTTCAAAGGGTCACTAAGTTATATTAGGCTAGCAAACCTTATCCAAATTCATGTGAGTGTTGATGTGTATGTAACTCATAATTTAGACACACCTTTTCCTAATCTTAACATATTGCAAGTAACTAGAAGAGAGGACCATGATGATGATGAATAGGGTGTAAATGTGGATGCAAAAGGTGCACATAGGGATGAACATATAGATGAATATGGTGCATAAGTGGATGAAAATATAGAGGAACAGGGCACATAATTAGATGAAAATATGGATAAATAGGGAGCACATATGGATGAACATTTTAGATATATTCAATCAAGCTTCTATGTAGACATTTCAGTTGACCATTAATCAACTGAAATCGAATCAACTAATTGTGGTAATTTTATTAGTAGTGATAGATATCCTAGTGGAGAGGAGCTAGGTAAAGCTTTGCGTAGACCCAGTTCAAGCATTAGGAATAATCCTACAAGTATGGCACAACAGTGTAGATTAGGAATGAAGTTTGGAACTACAAAAAAATTTAAAAAGTTGTTGTCGATTATGTAGTACAAACTGGATACAATGTAAGGTTAAAAAAGAGTGAGAGTAATCAGATTAAGGTTAGGTGTATTAATGGATGCCCTTACAAACTGTATATTCGACATGATAAGAATAAGAGAAGTTTCAAAGTAAGAACTTACAAACCTCATCAAAATTGCTTCATAACAATCAAACCAAAATTAGTTTCTGCTAAATTTTTGATGAGACACTTCAAAGATAGAATTCTTAAGAAGCCTATTAGCTCAACTAAAAAATGGTTAAAGAGTACAAAGAGAAACTCAATATTTTTGTTAATTCAAGCATGTTTAAAAGAGTAAAGGGGAGATTAAAGAAAGAGAGAGAAACATATTATGTTAAGGAATACAAAAAGTTGTAAAGTTATGTACATAAGTCGAAGATAAACAATCCCAGATCAACAATAGGTTACAACTATTAAGGAATCAAGAGAGTTCTTTATTATAAGTAAAGAAATTTGATAATTTAATTAACTTATTAATAATTTATTGTCTTAATTTGTATATCATTTTAATGTTTATTTATGTTTTATTGTAGTTCAAAAGATTATACATTTTTTATGCCATAAAAAGAGGACGAAAGCATTTATGACTTACTTTTTAGATTAATGGTTGCTTCCTTAAGATGGAGTTTCAAGGCCAATTGTTAAGTGTAGTAGGTAGGGATGCTAATGGAGGAATGTGATATGTACTTAATTGATGATGAATTTATTTAATAACACTTAGTGAATATTGCTAGAAAAATGCTTAAGATACTCACTTTGACTCATATATAGTTTTAGGCACAATTCGGAAGCAAAAAAGCAAAAGTGAGTAGAAAGCATTACATTTGCACCTTTTTCGAAGATTCACACTCACTTATCTTCATGGAGCAAGAAGAAGAGGATTAAAAGCAAGAGAAGACAAGAAAATGCTGATAAAGTTAAGACATATGCTGAAAATACAAAGAAAATGAAGGATGAAGCAAAAAGAAGACAAAGAGAACAAAGAAGGGAGGTGTCACGGCTATGACAAGGTGCATCACGGCTATGAGACACCACTCACAACAGTGAGCCATCTTTCACAGTAGTGAGAGGGTGTGTCATGGGTGTGACACATTGACACTTCATCCAAACCCTAATTTTTGCTATAAATTCTTTGTTTTTATGACAACAAAAGATATGAAAATTTTGGGGTGTTTTTTGGCTGAGAAAGAGGGAGCCTCGAGAGAGAATGAAGAGAGCAACCAAAGCTCTCAACCTTAAGAGACCCATGTAGGGTTAGCTTCCTAACGCTGGTTTGGGGGCGACATCGACGCCAACAACTTGGTTAAGTATATCTTTCCTTATACTTGTTGTTTTCTTTCTCTCTTTAGGAATTGATTTTGTTATTTGATGCTTATTGTTTAGGTATTGTGAAAAGATGATTTGAATTCATTCATTGGATCATTATATTACAAACCAATTACTAGAATATATAATATAATCCGTAATTGTTATGTTGAAATTCATTTGTAGCGACTAATAGTTTGTAATCATTACGGATAACATAACCTAGGTTAAATGACCCCATCTGTAGCACCTCACTTCTGCAAGGACCCGAACCTGACATCGGGGGTGATATTCGAGTTTGTGTCCCGCAAGGGTGGTGTGCTAAAGCACTCAATCATTCAGAAATCGGTATAAATTTTTTTTACAAACACAATATGCGGAAATTTATAACCAATTTAGGTCCATTTTCCTTCATAAACATTTCCAAACAACATAATACAATTAACAAGGTTATCAATAGCCATTTGGGCCCTTTCACAAATATAATCCACTTTAGTCATAACGCCTTTACATTAAAACATAAATCATTTATACATAGTTTCAGAATATACAATTTTTTACAAGATAGGAAAAACACAAATGCAAACGCAAACTGATCCCTGACCTTTATCCTTCACTTATGCTATAGGTATACTCCCGTTGGCCTAACAGGGTATTCTTCTGACCCTGAAAAATAATTGCAAATTTTGGGTGAGTTTTTGCGAACTCAATGAGTGACTATCATCGATGGATCACCCAGTCACATAACACATAATCACATTCACCACATTTCACAGTTTTGCACTCATAACCATTTAATCATTCATAT
>JANSVA010055967.1:0-12702 GCA_025504915.1 Erythroxylum reticulatum | reverse complement strand
TTGGAAGTTGGATGATCCATATAATGGTGTTAGGATGAGTGTAGAAAATCAATTATGAATGGGAAAATGTATGTGTCCTATTTTTGGTTAATGATCAAATATAAATCATGAATTGATTTGTGAATATTTTGGATTTGAAATGGGGTTGATAATGAGGAGTGTTGGGTCTCGATATAAGTTGTGCTAGGGTAAGATTTGGAAACAAAATTTGGTAGATGAGCTGGAAAATGTTGCAGCAACATAATCTTTAAGTATGCTTCAGTCTTTTAGCCATAACTTCTTCTATAGTTTTCCAATTGAGATGATTCTTAGGTTGGATTAAACTAGAGACATATGGATACATTACTTATGAAGACATCTAATTTAAATTCTATCTTTAAGAGTCTTAAATTTTTACATTAAATTAGTAACTGGGTGCGGCAAAATTTGTGGACAAATGTTTATGTTGAGTTATATTTTGAGTGTATGAGAATGTGCTATACGTTGGCCCCAAATTTTTTTCTTGTTGAATAAATATACTTTACATTAATTATGAGTTCTTAATGAAATTTTGTGGAGTTAATAATTATGTTGATGTTAGAAAGATTATATGATATAGGTTGATTAAATTAAAGTGTTAAGGTTATAAAAATGTTCAAGGGTATTTTTGGCAAGATATTTAAGGTTAAAAGAACGTAAGCCTATAAGGATGGGTAAAATGGACATTTTGGACTCAATAAGGGTAGAAATGGAAGAAGAAATGTTGTCTTGCTATTTTAATAAGGGGGAAAACGTGAATTGAGAGAGAAGAACCAAATAGAAGAGAGAAAGGAGAGAGCTTTGGTAGAGAAGAGAGAAAAGAAGAGAGTTAAACTAGGGTTTCATCATTTCTTAGCTTTTGAGAGAGATTTTGAAGTAGTTCAAGAAGAGAAAAAGGTAGAGGAAGAGAGGAGCTTCCATTTGAACCAAAGATCTCTTCATTTGGTGAAGAATCAAGAAGGAAATCAAGAAAGGCAAGAGAAGCAAGAGTAGAGACATTTTGAGAAAGTCTTTAAGCAAGGAAATCAAGGTGGGTACATGTTTATAATAAAGTTATGAGCCACTAAATGTTTTTTTTTCCAAATCAAGAAAACAAAATGATTTCAACTACTTCATAACTATTGCTTTTATGTTTTTGAGTGATTTGAGAAATTTCTACATGTTGGTGTATGAATTTTGATGATGAAATGGAAAAATGGTTTTGAAATATTTATGTTATGCCTTGAAATATGTCATGGCATTTTGTATAAATGAAAAGAACATGAAAGTATGAGCATATGTCGAAATGATTTGAGCATGAATATGTGCTTCTGTTTGGGCAAGAGGGGAACCCGTTTCGTTAGTCACGTGCACGTTGACCTATAGCCTTCTCCCAGTTGCTTGCCTGAGGCCATGAGATCCTGAGAAATTAGACTCATTTTGTTCACGGTGTAACTTTGGTTTCTCCATTTTGTTCCACGAAACTCTCAAGCCATTTGTTTGTGTATTGCATCTTTGAATGGTCAAGTTTGTTGCATAATTTGAGTGTTCTGCATTGATGGTTAAATGTATTTGCTATGTTGATGTGAGGATATTTTTAACTATAAGTTTTGAGCAAAAATTGTGAATTTGACCAAGAATTTGAGAACAAAGCATTTTATAAATTCACTATGACTTTTATAAGACAAGAAAAATTTCAACTATTTTGCTTATTCTTTGTTATAAACTTGTTACCCACGAGCTTTCAAGCTCACCTCCTTTTATCCCATCTTCAGTTGATAGCTAAGAGATCAAGTGATCAAGAGCCTAAGGGAATTTCTCCAAATTTGCTTAATTTTCCTTTTGAATTGGTTTTAAAAAAGCACAATGTTTTTGTCGCATTTCAAGAATCTTTTGTAATTTAAGATTTTGAGACGATGATGTAATATGGCTTGGAATGCCATTAAGGATTTGTAAAACTTTATTCTTTTGATGTTAATGATATATGAATGGTGTATGAAATTTTTGGAAATCAGAGTCGAAAGTTATAGTCCTTATAAAGGAAGATGCTTAAGAGTATAGACTGTATCTTCTGGTGATGACATATCTTCTGGTGACGACTTGTATCTTTTGTGCACTATTCATCTTATACTTTCTGGTCCAATTTTGACCCTGTAAATGATAGAATCTATCTTCAAGATCTTCATGAAAGTTGTAGATCTTGAAGTCCTCTTTCAAACAATCTAAGAATGACCTTGATTCGATATCTCTAGAGAAAGTTATGCTAATAGTAAAACATCTTTTGTGTACTATTTATAGACTTCTTTTGGGTACTATTCATCTTGTATCGTCTGTCAAATTTTGTAGATGATAGAATCTAATTTAAGGTCTTCATAAAAGTTATAGATCTTGAAGTCCTCTTTTGAACCATCTAAGAATGACCTTATTCTGATACCTCTAGAGAAAGTTATGACAATTGTTTTGATTCATCTGACCTTTCATCTAACCCTATAGTCTAGTCAAATTTTGACCCTACAGATGACATAATATATCTTCAAGGTCTTTATGAAAGTTATAGATCTTGAAGTCTTCTTTCGAACCATCTAAGAAAGACCTTTATCTAATATCTATAAATAAAGTTATTCAAATTGTCCCGAAACAGGTTCAACATGATTAAGGATAAAACCTTGTTTGATTCTTTCAGTCATAACTTTATTATCCAACCTCCAAATGAAGCGCTTCTTAGACCATTAGATTCATAATACATTAGAGCCTTTGAGGTTGATTTTAAAAAGGATTGATTGAATCAAAGTAAGGGTATGGGTTGCAAGAGTATGAATTGAATATTTTACTGAACATACTTCGGTATTTTTTTGGGGTCTTGATCTGTAGAGCTCCGAATGAGAGGATTCTTGTTTCTAAATAAACTAGAGATATAGATCCACAAATGATATGAAGGAATCAAATTTTAATTCAGTCCCTAAGACCATCAATTTCTGGTTGGAAGTTAGAGAAATGTGTTTGCAAACGTTTTTATGACATCTGAGTTGGGCTCTGGAATCAATGTCCAACACTATATTTTGGGTGTTTATGATCATGTAGGGAATATGAAATATCCGTGGATGATGTTAAGTTAAAATTGGGTATATTTAAAGAAGTTATCCATTGAGATGATGAATTAAAAGAGTCGAGAATTGGGAGTGAATGAAATATAATTGGTGTTTGAATGGTTATGGAGTGATAATTGCATTAGAAGAGGTGAATTTCGGGAGATTATGATTAGGAGTGAGGTTGGAATGGGTGTAGGATCCATTGGAGGGGTTTTGTATAAAAAATTTAGTAAACCTGAAGGTTACAAGGTCAGGTCGTGTAGATTCACAGTGCTTGTGTGTTCTTGATGAAAAAAAACACAATCTTACTCGAAAGAAACATGGGCTACCCGTGTGATTTCACACGACTGTGTGTTTCAAAATGACAGAATCTCTTTTTAGAGTCTTCATGAAAGTTGTATATCTAGAAGTCCTCTTAGAAACCATCCTAATATTACCTTAATCCAACATCTCTAGCAAAAGTTATGCTAATTGTGACAAAATAGGTACAATAGGATTGAGGATATAGTCATGTTTGATTACTTTGTCCATAACTTCACCATCTGACCTCCAAATGAATTGATTATTGAACCAATAGATTCCTAACACATTTTTATATCTCTCCATGAACAATTGTAGCATTATGAATTTATTTGGAAAATTTTGGTTGAAAGAAATTGAGGAAATCTGTTGGAATAGTATGAACTGGTATTATTTCATTGAATATATTTGGTTATCTCGGTTATATCTTGATCTTTAGTCATCCAAATGAGATGATTTTTAATTTAAAGTAAAGTAGAGAAATGGGGATACAAATTACATGAATAAGACAAATTTTGATACACTCTCTAAGACTTCCAATTTCTAGATGGAGATCGAGTATATTATACTATTTTAGTGTAAGAACAGTATACTCGAAATTCAGTTTTGGAAAAATTTGAAAGTGATTCAATAAGATATGAATTTTGATTTCGATGTTTTTATTAAGGTATAAACTTAAGTATAAATTATATTTGTGTGAGTTTCGAAATAGAATGAATTATATATCAAGGATAATGGAAAAATACTCGGGATTGTCATGAATATGCATCGTACATATTTCATTGCATACATGTGCATTATTAAACACTTATAATTGTGCAAATTGTGATATGTGTATATTGCTATTATAGAGGAGCAATTGGAATGTCAACCTCAAAATGTTGCTGAAACTTCCAGGCGTTAGCTTCAGGAGCGACTTGTGAGTAACCTAGACGGTTCTCTCGATTGATTATTTATTTTTATTTTGTTTGAATTGTCAGGATGAATGTGATTTTGGTTGTGTTGGTTTCTGGACAGAAGGTCTGATGACTACAATACGGGAATGAGTTGTTGAAGTGCTATTTGTTTGCGAATGTTACGAACTAAATGTTTTATGACATGATTGATATTGATAGATGCATTCCATACATGAATGCATAATCGGGTATTGGGAGTTGTGACCTGAGTAGCCACCGAAACCGAGCTTAGAGCTCCAAATGTGATTAAGAGCTAAAGGTTCGCCATGTAAAATGAGTCCTGTATCCCCAATGGATAAGGGACAATATAAATGAGCCCGGTATCCACAATGGATACGAGATAATTTATGCACTTAGTTACAACAATATAATAATTAGAAAAGAGTCACATGAGCATTCCATATGCATTTGGTTAAGTATGCTTGATTGATTGAAATGTAAAGTTGCCTATGCTTAAGTGATAAAGTGATATGTGATCAATTAGGCAAAGATGTGAATAAATTGTTACATGTATTAATGTGATGCATGAATTGAGTAAACCATCGATGATGGTTACCTCATTGAGTTCGCAAAACTCATCAAAATTGTAACGTTGACTTTTCAGGACCGAGAGATGACATTAGTTGCTGAGAGACTCTACAAGCAGTGTAGACTCATGAATTGGGAAGAGAAGTCATGGCTCAAAGGTCGATCAGCTGGGTTTTGGACAAACTAGATAGATTTTGTGTATTTTTCTCTTTCATGTATTGAATTTTTGTATTAGGCTGTGAAGTTGTACTTATAGGAAATGTTGAAAGACATATTGTAGACCTTAGGGTTTTATGAAATGAAATGAGGAAATTTTGAGTTTAAAACTATTTTGGAATTCTTAATGACGTTCATAAGAGAACAAGATATTTGATGCCGTACTAAATGAGTATTGTGAATGAAAGAGGTGCACCATTATCACAGGTTATACATTAGAATGTCCTCTAGGCGTGTTGGTATGTACCCTAGGGTAAAGGGGCACTACACTTAAAGAATTCATCACTTTCATCATTTTTTAATGTTTCTTTAATTTGCTTTCATTAGGATAATTTTACTTTATTTTCTTATTTCAAACCAACCAAACCCCTTGAACCTAAACACCAATTGATTTCATTTCAAAATTCAATCGAACATTCTTTGTGGGATCAACATAGACTTGCCACTACTATAGTAGTAATAGGTCTAGTTTATTTTGACTAGCCTTATAATATGTTGTCAATTTTGGCATCATTGCTGGGGGGCGTGGTGTTTTAATTTTTATTTATGATTTTAATTAGTGTTTTGTAAATATTTGTTCGTATTTGATTTCTTTCAGTTATTTCATGATCTTTTCAAATTTTTTTATTTCGTGTTTATGGTTAAAAAAATTATTGATATGGATAGAAGTAACTTCTTTTATGACACTTATTCTCAATCCTATAACCAAGGTTAAACTAATCAACCTAACTTTAGTTATGAATGGGATAACCCATAAAATTACTTCCTTGATAGTATGTAAGATGCATAACAATTCCTGTATAAACCAGAAGTTTCTTATCATGACTCAGGTACATCTCTGGAAGATTTGCTTAATATTATGACTACTAACAATATTCAACTTCAACAGAGTGTATACGAGTTCTAGTTTGAAGTAAGGCAATTTCCACATGATATAAGATCTAGCATCCCATATTTGGAAAACCAACAAAACTCAGGTACTTCTTCAGAGGAATTAGTTAACATTTATGTTGCTAATACTATGTGATTACAGTAAGAAAAGGTGCAATTCTAACAAGAAACAAGTTTTAGGATCTAGAACTTGGCAAGCCAGATGGGTTAGTTAATGAAAGCTCTCGACTGCCTAATATCACAAGACGAAGAAACACAACTATCTCAACCTAAGGTGTACCCAAGGGATGTTAGCACAAAGGTTTTACAAAGTGATGAGGAGCTTGAGAATCTTGAGTGCACTACTTAAGGAATTTCTTGTGCCAAAGAAGTGGAGAAGGAGCTTGAAGTAAAAAGGGATATATCTTTTAGCTCGGAGATAAATATTGAGTTATAATTATTACGATTGACTCTTTTCTTTTACGTAGCAGTTTAAAGAAGCTAAACGAGAATGAAAAAGGTCAAGAGACATTTTAGATCTTTCAAGAAAGCATGGACTCAGTAGAGATCGAATGTCTAAGGATAGGGAGGACTTTAAATGAGAATGATGATCAATTAAGGCCCTATCTAGAAAAACCTCGCGTGGAAGTGGCACTAACTATAATACCTGAAGATCACAATTTTGTCACGTAAGGAAAGTGTGGAGTCAATCCAGTGACCCTAAACAAAGGCACTTCTTAGGAGGTAACCTAAGGTAAGTAAATTTCCTTTCTTTAAACTTTTGCATCTAGTTTTTTTATGCATGTGTGTTTTTAGTTGTTTTAAGTTTTCAATCAAAATGAGAGAAAGAATAAAACAATCAAACAAATATTTGTTCATTTTCTATTACTTCTAGGACTGTATAGTTATGAGTAGAGAATGAATTGACTAGAGAATTTCATGGCAACTTTAGTATGTACTTTTACTTTTACGATTGGTCGATTTGCATTATCTTTAGAAGAGTACTGACTAGTGGTAGACAAAGTTAGTGAGATTTTGAGCCTTATTAGATTGACACATCCTTATCAATCTCGGAGTATTTTGATAATGTGTGACCTTCATGACATGTACATTATAAATTTGCTTTGATTTTCGATTCAAGACTACATTCTTATCACATGCATTTACATGAAAATGATTAGGCATTCTTTGTTTTTCCAAGCTACATTAGCCAAATATCCTACCTATTATATGATTTTCCTTTTGGTAAGACCTTTGAGCTTTATACCTTTCTTTGGGATGAAGCTTTAGGAGCCTTCGAGAGAGAAAAGAGTGTGATGAAGCTCTCATATATAGAGAGACCCATGAATGAGTAGCTTTCTCGACGTCAGTTTAGAGGTGAAATCGACGCTGATGACCCAATTAAGTGTATTTCTTCTTGTAGTTGTTGTTTTCTTTCTCTTATGGATTGATTGTGTTATCCTTTGTTTAATTTTTGGGTCTTATGTAATAATGATTGAATGCTGTATTTGATTATTTTTATGTAATAACCCACTGCTAGAATCGAATACAATATGTAATCGTTGTTTTTTTTTGATTCATTTGTAGTGATTAATGGTTTGTGACCATTAAGGATAACATAACCTAGGTTAAATAATCCAAGCTTGTGTGATTATTGCTTAGATTCGTCTGTTTTACTCATTCGTAAGGTGACTTTCCTGTTAAAATTAGTGAGCTTCTCCTAGGATATTCGATAGCTAGGGTTAATTAATGAGCTCTTCTTAATTAACTATGACCTAAGGAAAAATTGGGATTAACAAAGCTTGTTATTAATCTAAGACCAATAGTTCAAGGAGAGGTAAAAGAACAACAAATCAAAGAATTATGTTTAATTAGGGTGTAGATCAAGATAGAACCAAAGAATCGGGTCTTTAAAGAATTCATCACTTTCACCATTTGTTAATGTTTCTTTAATTTGATTTCATTAGGGTAGTTTTACTTTATTTTCTTATTTTAAGCCAACCAAACCCCCCAAAACCTAAACATCGATTGATTTCATTTCCAAAGGCAACTGAACACTCTCTGTGGGATCAACCTGGACTCACCACTACTATAGTAATAATAGGTCTAGTTTATTTTGGCTAGCGTTAAGACACATTGTCACTTAAGGACTGTCAATAGCTAAGCTAGAGGAAATTGATATGTGCTTAATAGATTATGAATTTATTCCATAACACTTGGTGATTATTGCTAGGAAAATGCTTAGGATACTCACTTTAGTTCATATTTGATTTTAGGCACAATTTGGAAGTGAAAATGCTAAAATGAGTCGAAAGCATTATAATTGAGTAATTTCCCAAAGGATCACACTCACGTGGCTTCATATTACAAGAATAAGAAGATTAGAGCAATAAGAAGACAAGAAAATCCAAGAAAGATGAGATATATGTTGAAAAAACAAAGAAGATTAAGGCCTAAGATGCTCACGGCCATGCATGAGGTTACATGGTCATGAGACACTCTCTTAAGCCTATGCAACAGTGTGTCACCATCGTGACAAGGTTGTCACGGGTGTGACAAGGGTGTCACAGTGACACACACACTCAAGGGTGTGACAACCTATGTCATATCCGTGAGGCTATGCCAGCTCACCTAAACCCAACTTTTTATTATAAAATCATTATTTTTGTGATGGAAAAGGGTTATTAACGATTTTGGTGTTTTCGACTGGGAAAAGAGTGGAGCTTCAGGAGAAGATGAGAAGAAGGGGCAAAGCTCTCAATCATGTGAGACCTATAGAGAGCGAGCTTACTGACGCCGATTCGAAGGTGACATTGATGCTGACAAACCTGATTAAGTGTATTTATCACTGAGTTTATTGTTCTTTCACTTCTTAGAGATTGATTATGTTATCTTATGTTTAATGTTTGAGTCTTATGTGAGAATGATTGAATGCTCTATTTGATTATTTTTATGTAAAAACTCATTGCTAGAATTTTAATATTATCTATAACTGTTATATTTAAGATTCGTTTGTAGCAACTAATGGTTCATAATCATTAGGGATAACATAATCTATTTTCCTAATTCATAATGCGGTTGTCCAATTAAATCTAGAGAGCTTGTTCTAGGTTATTTAATGGCTATGTTTAATTAACGAGCGTCTCTTAATGAAAGACGACCGAAGGGAAAACTGGGATTAAAAGAGCTTATTATTAATCTACAATTAATAGTTGCTAAGAAAGGTATAAGATCAACAATTCAATGAAATATGTTTAATTGGGTGGAGGCTGAGATTGAACCAAAAATTTGGATCCCTAACAAATCCATCACTTTCATCATTTTCAAGGTTTTCTTTAATTTGTTTTCATTAACATAGTTTCATTTTTTTTCTTATTTCAAACCAAACAAGCCCCAACAACCTAAGCACCAGTTATTTTAATTTCAAAAGCTAACCGAACACTCTCTGTGGGATCCACCTAGACTTACCACTATTATAATAGTAGGTCTAGTTTATTTTGCATAGCATTACGATGTGCTTACATCAATGATAAAATGATTGAATTATATAGAAAAATTATGCATAAAAAGGTTAGTCAAAATCACTTTAACATTCCTAAATATTTAGGTGATCATGATGTATTGCTATATGTCAATCTTGATCTATGATTTTAAATTGTTTAATTAGAGAATTAAATATAAATTAAAAGGAGTTTTAATTTATCTAATTTCAATTATGAATTATAATTATAATTTATTATTGCCAACATATTCGAGAACTTAATGGGTCTTACATAAAGAATGGTTTGAAGAGAGTAAAGATATTTTAATCAAGTTGGACTTGATTATAAAGTTTGAGAAACTTTATGATTAAATATGAAATATTTAATAAATAAGGATCAATATGAGATATTAGATCTAATTTGGGTATAATTGGTTTTAAGTAGAGTTATTTGTAATTCTAATTAAAGTTCAATTTAAATTAGAATTTAATTTCAATTAAATTACTAAAACATCCAAAATCGATTATAAATAGGCTTAAGCTCTAATAGAGCTAATACTTGTTGCTTAACCTTCTCTATACGTGTTACAGAGTTCTCTTAACTTGTTCTCTGGATATCATTAGAGGTCAAACGCTTATACAGCTACAGTAGTTAAGATAAATCGATTTTAGAAATGGGTCGTAGGATACGACAAGAAAATGATCAAGATTTAGAATAAGGTGCGAATTATGATTCATACTTTACTTTGATTATGTGTATCATTTTATAGAATTAAAGAAATCTTAATTTTTAGGAAATCCAAAAATATGAAAAGTAGCGTAATTATTACGTTGTGGACGGGATCAGATCTCGTGTTAATTTCCCAACATTTAGAGGATATGTGATTTTTGACATAACATCCCTCCATACATTCATATTCATAATTCATTTTATTAAAAATAAAATTGATTATATTTATTATTTTTTAATAATATATTTGTTAGTTTAATGTGATAGTAAATTAAATTGTTTATAAAGTTTTGTATTTATCTGTATAATAATACAAATAATAAAGATGAATAATTTCTTATTTTTATTTATAATCCATATTCTCATAAATAATTAATATTATATTTGATTGGTTTTACATATAAATAAATAAAATAATAATTATTTATTGATTTATCATATTTTTGTATCATTAATTATATCAGAAAAGCATAAAAAATATTTAATATTTAATTTATTTTTAATGATAATTAAGAATATATTAATTTATTATTTTTATTAATAATTAATATTATATTAATTAATTTAAAGTGATAGCAAATTTGGTCTTTCGTTAAAATTTTGTTTCATCGTATATGTATTCTAATAAATAGATTGTTAGTATATTTTAATAATTCATAAATATGTAAATTTTTTATTTTTTATTATGATTATAATAATTATTATGCAATAATAATAATAATTGTTTTATTTTCAGATAATTTATCTATACTTTTTATTTCAAAATAAGTTATTTATATATATTTTGCAAAAATAAAAAATAAAAAATGAATATTTATTCACAATAGCATTGAGTTTAAAGGGCATGTAAATTAGAAAAATTACTTAATATTTATAATGAATCATGCAAATCGATATAAAAAATGATCAATATTAGTATGAAGTGTAATATCATGTCTCTTAAAATTGTTAAGAGATTAAACTGTTAGATTGAGTCACGTGAGTTATTTCATTGAAGAATTTACGAGGTGCATTTCATTCACATACATGATATTCATATGCACCTATGAATCATGATTTAGAAAACATTGCAAGATAGTATATGCATTCAATTGACATATTCTGGGGTATGAAACAAAACTGAATGTGCATTCCCAATGTTTTACATTTGGATTTACCAATAATATAAATTGATGGATTATAATTAGTGAATTGGGAATTTATTGTTAAAATTGAGTAATTGATGAGGTGATATGTGCATCTAGTCTAAGAAAAATGTTAAAGAGTAAGACAAATTGATACATTAGAATTTAGGTTGATTAGGCCTATGAAATGGTGACATATGGCATTGGGAATAAGTGACAAATGACTCAGTTAAATGGATGACAAGTGGCTTGAGTATAATTGCAACAAGTGTCCCTTTAAGTTTGTGACAAATGACACTTTAGACTTGTGACATATGGAGCAATAGAATGGTGACATGTGCAGCCTTACAATTGGTGACTCTTGTAGCCTTATAATTGGTGGCATGTGTAGCCTTACAATTTGTGACATGTGTAGCCTTACAAGTAGTGACATATGGAGGCTTAAATGAGTGACATGTGGAGCCTAAATTAAGTGACATATGGACAAATAGAATAGTGATATATGGACTAATAGAAGGATAACATATGTATTAATAGAAGGGTGACATATGGACCAATGAAATGGTAGCACATGGATTAGTTTGACCTTCTTGAATTTTCTAGAGAAAATGGATGAAAAGGCAATAGAAGTGAGAGTGAAGGTCAACCATAAGGTTAGAAGAGGGAGAAAACAAAAATGAGAAGAGAAGGAGAGAAAAAAAGGGAATAGAAGAGGAGAAGGAAAGAAGTTATCAAGGTAAGTTGAAATTCTGGTTTCAATTTCATCTTTCTCTTTCAATCTGTCTTTCATATCATTAGAGCACAAATTTGAAGAAACTCAATGATGAAAGTTTATCAAGGTAAGTTGAAATTCTGGTTTCAATTTCATTTTTCTCTTTCAATCTGTCTTTCATATCATTAGAGAATGAATTTGAAGAAACTCAATGATGAAAGTTGTAGATATAGGTCTTAACTTGACCTCTGTGAAAGTGGCTTGACAAAATAGTGACTAGAGCTCGAGTTATGCTTGTTTCCATATTACTGCCTATGATAGACCCTGTGCAGGAATCTTGTATTATTTCCTGATTTTTGAGGACCTTAGAGTTTGAATTAGTGAAAGTATAAAACATGAAAAATGATTATTGATGTCTTATTAATGATTTTGTGGAACGATTTTGTTATGAGATGTATTGATAATGATTTGAGTATTGGTTTCTAGTCTATTTCTTACCAAAATTAGGACAGAATTTGGATGGAGATTATATTTTAAAGGGAGATATTGTTTATGTAATTTTGGGATATATTAATACTAATGGAAGTCTAGTTTCGGGGGGAACAAGAATAATGGAATTTGTATTTTTGTAGAGAGAGTTATGATTAAAAGAAGACAGCTTGTTCATAAAGGAACATTAGGAAGAAAAGGATGTAAACA
>JANSVA010055956.1:0-12702 GCA_025504915.1 Erythroxylum reticulatum | reverse complement strand
CCACACAATCAAACATGCATATACTTCATATATTCATATACGTCTATATCTCATTGGGCTAGCAATTTCAATCATTCGCTATTTAAATTCACAACCTATAGTTAAACATATCGTCACATAGAACATGTTAAGTGTACTTAATAATTAAAACATAACACTCAATCTTGCATCATAACTTGACAAATCAAAATGCAAATGCATAACAAATGGCTCGAGGGTTCTATGGAACAAAATAGAGAAACCTAAGTTTACTCCGTGAACAAAACGAATCTACTTTTCAAATTTCGTGTACCACAAGCGGGCAACCGGGAGAAGAGTTTACGTCGACGTGCACATGACTACAAAACGGTTCCTCTCTCGCCCAAACAAAAGCACATAATCATGCTCAAATCATTTTATCAAATGCTTTCATACTTTTCATGCTCTTTCCTTTCTTTTTTATTTATACAAAATGTCATGACAAGGCATAACATGATCAAAATCACAATTCAATTATGTCAAAATGTCATACATATTTCAATGCATAACATAAAACACATCTAGTACATTTTCCAATCTTCATCCACAATTCAAATTCATGCAATCTAAGCATAAACACACAAGTAGGGCATTTTCTCATCACACAACGACTATAAACATATTACCCAACTTATTTGCTTGCAAAAATCCAAGTCAAGGTTGTCTTTTCCCCTTGCTCTTGGGGTAGGATTCTCTTGGTTCCCTAAAACAAACCAATTCTTATTCAATAGGAATCTAATAGAAATCCCATAATGTAAAATCACTAAAATTTATTATAGAATGCTTAAACCCAAGCATTTTCTAAATTCGATGAACTAAAATACTTTCAAAAATCCAAAAGATCCAAAATGATCTTACCTTCATTCTTCACCAAATGAAGGGATCTTTAGCTCAAAGGGAAGCTCTTCTCTTCCTCTACCTTTTTCGCTTCTTAAATAGCTCGAAAATCTCTCTTGAAGACTAACACAATTGAAACCCTAGCTTGTTTCTCTTTTTTCTCCCTTTCTCTTCTTCTCTTCGTATTTCTCTCTCTTCTTCATGAAACTTTCTCTTTTCTCTTCAATTTTCGTTCTCCTCTCTTCCTAAAATGCCAGACAACACTTCTTCTTCCAATTATGTCCTTAATGAGTGAGAAATGTCCCATTTGCCCTTTCATTTACACCTTATGTCTTTTTGTGCTTAAGTGTCTCGCCAACTATATCCTTGAACATTCTGATATAATTCTTTCTTCTAGGAAAATATTCTCCCTTGTCTTAAGTTTCTAATAACACCTAAATCAATCCATTCGGTTCGGTACTCTAAAAATATTGCCCCAAACACTTTCAGACTGTTCCTATATTGAAACAGTACACTATACTTAAATTCCTCCCATTAATACACTTCTAACCGATACCCTTACTTTGATTCAATTCATCTTTCTCTAATCAATACTAAATGCTATCAAATTCTATGGAGGGACAGAAAGTATTAAGAAACTACTGGTTCAAGAATCACTTCATTTAGAGGTCGGATAATAAGGTTATGACCGAAAGAATCAAACAAAGGTTTTATCCTCAAACATATTGAACTTATCTCAGAACAAGTGGCATAACTCTCTCTATAGATGTTGAATCAAAGTTTTCTTTAGATTATCTGAAAGAGGGATTAAAGATCTACAACTTTCATAAGACCTTGAAGACGAATTCAATCGTTTAGAGGAATGAACTAGATGATAGGATTAGATGAAACCAATCAAAAAGTACACGAATTGCAAAAGCAGACGAAGCGAAGAAGACGAAGCAAGGCAGACGAAGCAATGTAGATGAATTGAGAAATAAACAAAGCAGAAGCAGACGAAGCAGTAAGGGCAGACAAAGCAAAAGGTAGACGAAGCGGAGTGAACTTAAGATGAAACAAAGTCAACTTAAGATGATGCAACTCTTAAGACGAAGTGGAGTTAACTTAAGACGATGCAAAGTTAACTTAATACGATGCAACTCTTAAGACGAATGACATCAACATAGATGATACGTCTATGCGGACAATACATCTTTACAAATAATGCATCCTTTAAGATGAATGACGTCATCACAGACGATATGTCTTTATAGATGATAAATCTTTACAGACGATGCATCTCTTAAGACAAATGATGTCATCATAGACGATACGTCTTTATAGACAATACATCTCTTAAGACAAATGACGTCATCACAGATGATGCGTCTTTACAGACAATACATCTTTATAATCCTAGGCATTTCCCTTTCTAAGGGCTATAACTTTCAATCCAGAGGTCCAAAAATTCCAGACTATATACCGTTGGAAAGTTAAAAGAGAGACCTACAACTTTTTAGAGATAACTTTATATAAATCTATCTTAATCAATCTAGAATTTCCCCTGAAGTAAGAATATGAACTTTACATTCATCCATCAATGCACTGCACCCAGTTCTCAACTTCATGCCAAATCAATATCATCCATAAAGAAATTATAATTTATGATTAATCATTAACACCAATAATAGAACATATACATATATACATATTCTTTATTAACTTGCTACATAATTTCAACTTCACTTTCACCCTAATTCTTCCCATTTCATAGTCTCTCATCTACCAAAACACCAAAGCAAAACAGGATTCTATCCACACTTCTCATTTACTACTTCAAATCTTCTAAGAAAAATTTCGGGGTCCAACAATCTTCATACATCCACAACCTTAATTCCCCATTTAAGTCATTCAGTTTATGCATTCATCGAGACACACTGCATAAACTTCACATGCATGTATATATATATTTACACCGTAAACATCATCAGAGTTACTTACTTGATTCAGCAATTTTACCAACAGAGAGAGTGAATAAATGACACAAGAATAACAACTTGGTGCTCGGTGTTTTAGTAAAAGCTAACCTTAGTGAATAACAATGAGAGAGAGCTGCAGAAGAACAATTTATCTAAAACACATAACCACGTGTTCTCTTGCATGTAACACCTTTGTCACTAACTCATTAATCCACGTGTAAGTATCACACCTCTCCATATGTTACCATCATGTGAGCCATTTGTCAATATTTAATTATTCCACGTGTCACAGTATAATTGGTCTATATTTCAATATCTTTCCTAGTCTAAAAATTAACCAAAATAATACTAACAGTTTCTAAATAAATTTTTACCATTAAAAAATCACAATTCACATTTTAAATCTCATTTTTTCTGTCAATTATACTCGAAAAATGTCAATAAATTTATGATCAATTATTTTAAAAGTCAAAAATAAATATTCACATGTGTGTAAATATAAAATGATGCATGAGCATGCAGTGCCCTTCTAATTTCTCACAGTACACTCAGTTCACAATTATGGGGTCTAGCCCCAAACATGGAATGTTACAATGGGCATGCCTAACTCCAGCTACTTTATAGTTGCAGCTGTTTCTCTTCTGTGAAACTGTTCAAGACTTCCTTACACTATTGTAAACAAAAATTAAGGAAAATACTAGTATCTTCATCACTAAAAAGACTTTTCATTATAGTTTCGAACCAATTTTGCACTAATGAATCCAAAACATGAACTACAATAACAGAAAAATCATCATCAAGATACTTCATTGTGTCATATATATTAAACTAAATAGTATCCTTAACAAATTCCATATTTAAAGAACCAATGTGGATATAATTTTTTGTTTTGGCAATTATTAAAATTGATCACCCTAAAAAAAATTCCTACTTGACCATCATTTTCCATATCCAAAATGTTAGGTCAAGGTTTATATTTAACGATTTTGATGATAATTACATAATATTTTGAAATTCAAATTGGATTTATTTCCTTATATAGATAACGGTATTTTTTTAAAGGAAATAAAATCATAGGAAAATTACTTCCTTTCTTGTAAGAACTTTCTTAGTAAACTTTCCTTATTAACATCTGAGAGGATCTTACCTTTTCGAACAATTAGCTCCTAAAATTTTTCTTCCGGTATAGATGATATTGGAAATCCAAAGTCAACTTAGAATTCAGATGCAACAACCACTAGTTGAAAATAACGGTTTAAAGAAAAGTAACAACATTTATGAAGTAACGAACATATACAGACTTTTGAAACACTTGAGCATCTTCTATATTCTGAAGAGTCATAGCATTCTTATTGTGTCTTAGAAAGTGAAATCACTCTATCAAAGAGAGAAACTTTATTTGAGAACTTACTTTTGATTTTCAAATTTTTTCTGTGAGCTTTTAGAAGCTTGTTATACACTTCGACTGTGGAAGGTTGGAGAGCCTTAAAATTATATAATCATAAGTCTAGAGAGGATCGTCAAATTTAATACTTGGATTCTTATATTGAAATACTCAAGTTGAATACTTGAGGACTAGACATAGGTTTTGGTTGTTAGCCGAACCAATATAAATTTATTGTGTCATTCTTTCTCTCTAAGTATCTTTTAAATTTTCGCGTTGTAAGTTTATGTTTTCAAAAGGCTTTTCGAGTTTTTCAATAGGCTCCTTTTTTTCTGTAAAGCAAGAGGTTCTTTTGCTTTAAGCGTGAATAGGCTCCTATCAATTAACAAACTTTTTTCTATTTGAGCTCTAGCAGACTTCTATCGATTGACATGCCCCTTTCTTTTTTAGCGCTAATAGGATCTTTTTAATTAATAAACTTCTTTCATATTTTAAATAACTAACAGGATCCTTTCTTTTAAATGTTAATAGGTTCCTTTTGAAGTTTAATAGGACCTTTCCATTTATCAGCCCATTTTGTTTAAGAAGGATTTTTAAGATTTAAAATACCTTGCAAATTTTTTTTACATACAATTCACCCCCCTCTTGCATGTGTTTGCTTTATAGATGAAGGATCCTCATATAGAAGATGAATGACACTTGACACTAAAAGTAGTTGAAGAATTAAATCCATCAAATGATGATGAAAGTGATATTGAGTGACAAATAATTGGAGATGACGAATTCAACTTCGTGGTCAGAAAATATACCTGCTTCTACAAAAAGAAGCTCATGAATAAAATAGAAGGAAACAAGAAAACTGGAAACAATAGGTTCCTATCAAAAGGAAGCAAAGGCAATAGCATTACATAAAATAATCAAATCATGTGCTATCACTACAAGAAATCTAGAAACACAAGACCAGAATGTCCTCTTCTTCAAAAGGACAAGACAAAAAATAGAAAACCCAAAAAGCATGCTATGACTACAGCTTGGTCAAATGAGAATTTTGATAACATTAAAGAAGAAGACTATGAGGAAGTTAGCAACGTTTGTTTTATGGCTGAATCAGGAGATGATGAGGTATATTATTCTAACTATAACATTAAAATTGATGAATTGAGAGATGTATATCATGACTTATATTATCATTACAAAAAATTAGCAGTGCAGTATTTCAAAAAGGTTGAGAAGTCAAAAAAATAATGATGCATCTTTAACGAATAAGATTAAATTATTAGAAACAGAAAACAAAGATTTGATGTCTAAAGTCACTTCTCTTGGAAATAATAATAAATAAGTAGTTTCTAGAAAAAGAATGCTTGGAACAAAAATATCTTAGTCAGAAAACTCATTACTTGAAAATGACTCTACTAAGATAAAACAATTAGGAGAGAAAGTCATTTCTTTAAAACTCAAAAAAGAAAAATGTGCTAAGAAAAATGTTTCTCTTGAAAAGTATCTTGCTAATTTTGTTAATGGAAGAAACAATCTTGATGCATTAATTGGGAGTAGTAAATGTGTTTTTGATAATGCCAAAATAGGATATAATAAAAATAACAATTTTAGGCCGTACAAAAACTTCTTTGTTAAATCCAACAGTAACTATAGCCAAAATAGTAGGAACTTGGTAAGTGGCAAAAATCGTAACAACTATCATTCATTTGTTTTGTGTGATCATTGTGGTAGACATTGTCATATTAATCACTTTTGGAAAATGAAAAAAAACGATCTCAAATGTATGTTTGAAGACTGAAATGTCAAACTACTAATGTGAAAAGAACCAGAAAGATTTAGGTACCTAAAATAAGATAATACACTATGTAGGAATGCTTCAAAAGGGAGAAAAAAGAAAATCAATGGATAGTTGATAGCAGCTATTTAAGACACATGATAGGTGAAATAACACATATCAACTATATTGAAAGGAAAGACAGAGGTAATGTTATCTTTACTGATAAAAATAAGGCAAAGGTCACCAGAATTAGTAAAATCGATGATTCTAACTCTACTCCCATTGATAATGTTCTTTTTGTTAATGGATTGAAACATGGCTTGCTTAGTGTAAGTCAATTATGTGATAAAGGTTACAAAGTTACTTTCTATGTGTCATACTATGAAATAATTGACAATCTTAATAATAATATTATATTCGTTGGTCCTAGAAATCATAACATATATTGTGCTTAATTGGAAGATATATCTTCTTAATGTGACAAGTGTTTTGTCTCAATAAAAATTTATTAACTTATCTGGCATAGAAGATTTAGACATGTTAGCATGAACTTTTTTTCAAAATTGCCTAAAAATGAGTTATTAAAAGGACTGCTAAATTTGAATTTAAGAGCAATCAGGTTTTTGAAGCTTGTTTAAAAGGAAAACAAATTAGAAGAAACTTCCCCCTTAAAATTATTATGACTACTAACCAGCCACTTGAACTTGTGCACGTGGATTTATTTGGTCCTACTAGGACTCAAAGTTTTGGTGGCAACTGTTACGATTTTGTTATAGTATATTATTTTTCTAGATTTACATGGGTTTATTTTCTATTAAATAAAGATGATACTTTTGAAGTCTTTGAGAAGTTTTGCATGAAACTTCAGACTAAAAAAGACTACTGCATTACATTGATTCAAAGTAATTGTGGAGGAGAATTTGATAACAGAAAATTTGAAGACTTCTGCAACGAAAATGATATAACTCACAACTTCTCATACCCAAGGACTCCTTAACAAATTGGATTTATTGAAAGAAAGAACAGGACTCTCATAGATATGGTCAGAACAATGTTACACGACAATGGCCTACCTCATGGTTACAGGGCAGAAACCGTGTCAATCACTTGTTATGTACTCAACAGGTGTCTCATAAGACCTATTCTGAAAAAGATCCCCTATGAGCTGTGGAAAGGAAGAAAACCAAATGTTGCTTACTTTCGAGCATTTGGGTGCAAGCGTTTCGTTCTAAGCAGTAAAAAAGACAACATTGGAAAGTTCGATGTGAAATCAAATGAAGCTATTTTTTTAGGCTGCAGTATCGCTAGTAAAGGATTCAAAGTATATAATAAAAGAACAAAGAAGATAGAAGAATCAATATATGTGGTATTTGATGAAACATTAACTTTAACAAGAACAACTAACTTAGATGATGAAGAGCATCCATTGGTACCTAAAAATACATTAGAAAATCAAATTGCACCTATAATACCTTTAGAATTACAAAATCAAAAAGGCTCCTTTGAAGCTAGAGCAGAGCAGGTTCCCTTATCTCAGCAAGAGCCTATGTAACAAAAAACACCGAGAGAATGGAGGGGCCTTGATAGACATCATTATATTCTGGGAGATCCCTCTGAAATTCTAAGAATAAGATCATCATTCATAAAAAACCTTATTGATCTCATCTCACATATAGAACCAAAGATTGCTGAAGAGACCCTTATTGACAAAAATTGGGTTTTAGCCATGAAAATTGAACTGAATCAATTTGATAAACACAAAGTCCAGAATCTAGTACCTCATTCTCAAAACGACTCAATCATTGGGACTTGATGGGTATTTTGAAACAAAATTGACAAAAATGGTAAGGAAGTAAGAAATAAAGCTAGACTTGTAGCTCAAAGTTACAATCAACAGGGAGGTAATAATTTTGATGAAACTTATGCACCTATTACTAGATTGGAATCGATTATAGTTTTACTTGCCTTTGCATGCTATAGAAACTTCAAGTTGTTCCAAATGGACATTAAAAGTGCATTCTTAAATGGTTACATTAATAAATAAATATTATAAGCAACCCGAAATATTTGCAAAACATTTAAGCCAATCAAGAACAGATTTGAGAATAAATTGATAACATGTAAAATCAACTTTTTGACATGCAGATTTTACTAAGAAAAATCTTTGAATCACTTCATTAATTATGTTGCTATTCTTCTGTACCTGGCTTACTCGAGCTTGTGATAGTTCCTTCCTCCCTAAACTCTATTATTTTTTTATAATGACAAAAGGGGAGAGTTTATATTGATATTTTTCATATTTTTATATATATGATGATATATTTCTTAATATGTATTTCTTAACACTGCCTCGATTATATATGTGAGTGATTTTGTTATTGAACTTGTGAAAATTTGAGATATATAAATGATAGGTTCCTTTTTTAAAAAATAGGCTCCTTCAAATTTTGTCTGAGTATGTAAAAGTCACAGGTATATTTCAAAATCATCTATTATCTCTTTGAATTTTTAAAAATAAATCTATTATTACTTGTCATCATCAAAAAGGGGGAGATTATTAGCTCAAGGTTTATATTTAACAATTTTTATGATAACCATATAATATTTCAAATTTCAAATTGGATTTATTTCCTTATATAGATAGCATTATTTTTTTAAAGAAAATAAAATCCTAGGAAAATTACTTCCTTTCTTACAAGAAGCTTCTTAGTAAACTTTCCTTATTAACATCCAAGAGGATCTTACCTTTTCGAACAATTAGCTCTGAAAATTTTTGTTCCAGTAGAGATGATATTGAAAATCCAAAGTAAACTTAGAAGTAAGATGAAGGAACGACTAGTTGAAGAAATTGACTATTTAAAGAAGAGCAATAACACTTATGAAGTAATGAAAATATACAGACCTTCAAAACATTTGAGCAACATTTATATTATTGATAACCATATCATTCTTATTGTGTCGTAGAAAGTGAAATAACTCTATCAAGAGAGAAATTGATATTTGAGAACTTACTTTTGATTTTAAATTTTATTTTTTTGTTAAGTTTTAGAAGCTTGTTATACAAAAGGTTAGAGAACCTTGAAAAATATGTACTTATGAGCTTAGAGAGCCTCGTCAAATTTAATACTCGATTTCTTATAGTGAAATACTCAAGTTAGATACTTAGGGACTGGACATAGGCTTGGTTGTTAGTCGAATCTAAGGCCAACTTCCATTCACCAAACCAAGGTTCATTTCGTGTAGTGATTGTGGGTTATTCTTCCATGCCTTATAAGCCCAGATGGTTATAGTGGAGAAAGGGGGATGAGGCCCTAAGAAAAACCTACTAAGGAAGCTCCTATGCATAATCTCCAACTCTTAGGATCTTTATCTCCGGAGTAATTATCAAATAGCCTTCTTTTTATTTCGGTTGGAAGTAATAGAGAAAGAGATCATTTGGATCTCCAAGAACTTGCTTCCAACTTTTTGAGGGAATCAAAGTTGAAGATGCAACATCCTCTTTCACTAAGTTGGAGCAAAGTTTATTTACTACTAGAGGAGATGTTGAAGAAGAGAGTAAAGAGGGGAAATTCTCTAGAGGTAGGACAACAAACATTCCACTTTTCCCTATTGACATACTCAAATAAGGCATGAGCAGCTTTTCAATAGAGAAAGGTTATAAAATAGTTACCCTAAATGATAGTATAAAGCTTAGGCGAGAAAAAAGGATGCTAAGTGATCAAACAACCCTTCAACCTTAGGAGATCGACGAAGAGCTCAGACTGAACCAAAAAAAGTGGAAAATAGAAACAAAGGGGAGTGCATGAGGAGAGTGTTTGGTAGAACTAAAATAGGTTGTAAATAAAAATAGGACGGGATAAGGGAAGTTATTTGAGGAAGAGGAGAAGCAAATAAGGTCATTGTACTAGTTGGATAGCAATAAAGAAGGTTGGGCAATAAGAGAACCCATCAACAACATTTCTTATCAAAGATTGAAATCATTGATTGCCTCCTTCTCAGAACTAGACCAATATGGATTGAACAACCATCAAGCTAGTGCTTTTCAAGGTCTTAATATTTTATGAGAGTTACACTGGAGAATGGAACCTGAAGGTGGCTTATGAAATACTAGGAAATATCTCAATTTCCATGTACACACACAGGTATATGTTCATTTAATAATTTCATTTTTATCTTTATTGAATAAACTTTAAATTTTTATATTATATTTTGGTAGGTCCTTTGATCCCTTAATTTCGTAAATCGAGTCTTAGATATTATTCCAATTAAGGTAATAATTTCCTTATAATTTACAAATTTAATATTTACTTGATAAAAATTATACTCTAAAATACTTAAATTTAATATTTACTGGATACATTGTAATTAGATTGGATGTGTTATGCAAACGGACAACTCTATGTCACAACAAGAAAATTACCAATTACCGATGGAAAAGTACTGACGAAAACAATACTGCTGAAAATTAGCAATAGAAAATTATATTCTGTCGGTAAAATATGGTAATTTGCAACGGACAAAATATCCATCTGTACAACTAGATGGGAAACTATCCCACTGAATTTTGCAATGGAATATAACGATGGAATAGGAATTATAGTCGGTAAAAGAGGTGAGAATAGTAGGTGGCAAAATAAGTGTTGCCCTTTACCTATAGAAGTGTATTATGTTGGTAAAGTTAAAAGTTAAACATTATTGTTTGCAACGACTGCAATGTTTTTAATAGAAGAATCGGGGTGTACCGACAGAAGTGTATTCTGCCGTTATTTACCAATTGAACAGTTATTTCTTAGGTAAAGTTTAAATTTAAACGCCCTCGTCTTCTTATTCTTTAGAAATTTAGTGAAGTTGAAAACGATGTCATTTTTGTTAGACATCTGATCTTACCATGAAGGCCACCCCTAGTCCTCATTTTCACCTCAAGTTTTTCTTCTCTCTTGTCGTTGGTTTTGTGCCACCGTGTGTGGGTGTGGGTTCGCTTGTCACTGTCCATCATCTTCTTTCTGCATCCATCTTCTTCCTTTGCATGTTTCAGTTCCCTGAGAGCATTTTCATTCTAAATATTCATTTTTCATCGGTTCCCTGCTGGCTTCCGGTGCTTTTGTGTTGTTCTTCCTTCTATGCTTCCTTTATTTATTGATTGAGGTTAGTGCGTTTTGATTTGAACTAGGTTTTGTGTACTGCTTTCATAGTTTCATCATATGGATGTTGAATTTATGGGGATGTTGTACTGAATTCGTGTAGTGAGTTATGTGCTTGTGTATTTTGTTTATATTTTTGCAACTCTCTTATAGAGAATGTAGACTTCCATAAATGCATTTATCTTTAGAGTAGCAGATGTCCTACCCCATATATGTTCTAAGAAAGTGGTCAGTTACCTTTATTGTTATTAGGATAAAAAAAGAGAATTATCTTTATGATTATAATGAACTTCCCTCTTCACGAAATAAACCCCCTCAAGGTTTTATTAAGCTAAATATAGATGCATTTGTCAAGAAGGATGGTGCTGTTTTTGGTGATATAGTATGAAATTAGGAAGGAAATATGGTGTTGGCAACTTTGAAATGGGTGAGAGCTAATGTAGGCTACATTTGGGCTTTAGAACTAGTATTTGAAAGTAGATTTTGAGTGGTTATTTTGAAAAGCAATTGATTCTAATTTTAGATCATATAGTTTAAAATCTTGTTCCCATACTAAGGGTTAGAACCTTAAAATTTGGTACATGTGAGCTCAAAGAAAGAATAAGAAAATGTGTTTCATGCTCATACATAATGTTAGCATATACGTATATGAATTTGAATTTTTACGCACATCAAAATGACTGTACATGTCTTCATTGACAATTGTAAGGTATAATTTATCTATAGATGTGATTTTATTGAGAATTGTAGTTAGATTGTATTAAATTTTAGTTTGGAGAGTATATTTATTGATTTAGAAATTTTGGAATTTCTGGGGATTTTTTTGAAATTTTTAGGTATTTTTGGACTAGGAAAAATGCCAAGTGGCAAAACAATTGATGAATAGTGATAGAAATAAATTTTAAATGGAAGTAGAAATCTTAGTATGTGACATTAAGATTTAATGATTTATGTCATTGAAAATTGGGGGACTATTGGAGTAGAAATTGGAGACAAATGGACTAGTTAATAAAAAAGCCAATTAGAGACCACTAAAAGGTGACAAGTGGCACCCACTCACAAATTTCTCCTAAATTAAAGACCATTTTATGTTCTTTCAAGTGCCCATTCATGACATATGCTTCTCTAATCTCCATCTTCTTCATTTTCTTCATTTTCTGTCTCTCCATCTATGACACTCTCTTCTCCCAAGCATTAGTATTGAATCTTCTTCTTATCCTTCACTTGCTAATTCCATTTTTGATTATCTTACCACTAGAAAACGTATCCTACTCCACCTCCATTTGTGATGATCGCATATGTTGGTAACTAGGTTTAAGAGAGATTTTGAAGAGTTTGAAGAATATCGAAGCTAAACAAGTAAGTTAAACATTGTTGTTCATGGGTTGTGTTAAATGAAGCATTTATGATGATAGTTAGAGGTTAATAACATGAAATGATGCTTTTTGTATGTATGTGTCATGATTGGTGAAGAGAATGTAAATTTCTTACTTATATATATGCTTGATGAGTAATGATTTATAAAGATGTTTTAAAGGTTGAATAATTATGACAAGGAGTTTTGTATATGCTAGAGTGTTGGTGAAGAAA
>JANSVA010055917.1:0-12705 GCA_025504915.1 Erythroxylum reticulatum | reverse complement strand
AAGTGCAAATCATAATCTAATCAACCTTGTTAAAATTTAAACACTAGTAAATCATATTATCTTTTTTTGTTTCTTGTTACAAATGCAACCAGACTAGTTCTTTTGTTTCTTGAGCACAAGAGTCACTATCTTATCAAGTGAATACCTGTTGGTTTGTCATTCCTGCTGTGTTTTTGAGTTCTCATCAATCATTCTAAATCTGCCAATTTGTTACATTCTTGTGAGTTTGTCGCTTTAAGTTAAATTATCTTAGTTTTGTTTGGTTAGTTCTTTAAAGAGCCAAAAGAGTGAGTTTTAGTGGTAAAAGGTAGAAGGGTGAGTTGATTATAAAAAAGACAATTTAAAAGAGAAAACACGAGTGTTGAGTGACACTAATTTGAGGGAAACATATGAGGGAGTGTTGGTTAGGTATTTTCTAATTTTTCTTGCAGATTTATAACTATGATATATAAGGATAAGGGTGTTCTTAGTGAAGGAGACAATAGTGAAAACTTCATGCTCAAAGCAATGCAACCATAATTTAAGCACGTTACTATCATATTTAGAGAGATAAGGGATAAAATGGATAGACAAGATGTTGAAATTGTAGATTTGCAAAGAGGGAGAGTTCATGATGTTCCTAACTAACACTAAAAGGCGAGAGAGGCATCATGACAATGAGTCTTATAATGATAATAGAGGGGATGATGCCGATTTTGATGCTGCTGACTTATTGGACATATTTAACAATAATAAGGTGGAAGGAGATTTGTTGGAAGATATAGTGTATATGATCGTGACTTGGGAAGTATCAAGATGAATATTCCATCATTTCAAGGGAAGAATGATCCTGAAGCCTATTTAGAGTGGGAAAAGAAAGTGGAGTTGGTCTTTGATTGTCATAACTATTCCAAAGAGAAGAAGCTTGCAGCTATTGAATTCACTAACTAGTGGGATCAGATTGTTTTAGCTAGAAGAAGAAACAATGAGAGACCTATTCGTACATGGGCAAAAATGAAGACTATCAAGAGAAAGAGATTCATTCTTAATCATTTTTATAAGGAATTGCATTAAAAATTGCAAAGACTAACTCAAGGCAGAAAAAGTGTTAAGGATTATCATAAAGAGATGGAGATTGCCATAATTAGAGCAAATGTTGAGGAGGATAAAGAGGCAACCATGGCATAATTTTTACATGGGTGAAATAGGAACATAGTTAATGTTGTTGAGTTGTAGCATTATTTGGAGCATGAGGACATGGTTCATATGGCCATAAAGGTAGAGAAGCAACTTAAAAGGAAGGATTCCATACGAGTTGGGTAGAATTCAAGCGCTAGTTTCCCTTGGAAATCAAATTGGAACAAAAAGGAGGAGAAGGCAGACTAAAATTCCAAGAGTGATAACAAACCTAAATTTGAGTCTTCCAAGAGCAAGGATGTGAGCTCTAGTAAAGAGAAAGGTAATTCTAATTTCCAAACTTGAAATAGAGATATCAAGTGTTTTAAGTGTTTAGGCATGGGGAATATCACATCACAATGTCCAAATTGACGTACTATAATCTTAAAGGGAAATGGAGACTTTGATTCCAAAAGTGAACCTGATGATGAATTACTACCAAATGATGATGAAAGTGATGGAGAATAATATCTGGTGGAGGGAGAGGCCTTAGTGTGAGCATTACGTGTGCAAGAGAAGGAGGAAGATGATGTGTAATGCAAAAACATCTTACACACTCGATTTCATATTTAAGGAAAATTGTATAGCATGATCATAGATGGAGGGAGTTGCACAAATGTAGCTAGTGAAATGATGGTATCAAAACTAAATTTGCCTACCACTAACCATCCTAGACCATATACTCTTCAATGATTGAATGATAGTAGAGAAGTGAAGGTTGACAAATAGATTTTGGTTTCATTTTGTATTAGCAAATATCATGATGAGGTTTTGTGTGATGTGGTGCCAATGCAATCCAGTCACATTCTTTTAGGCAGACCTTGGCAGTTTGATCGATGTGTGATGCATAATGGGTTCAAAAATCGGTACTCTTTCTTTATAAATGGAAAATCAATCACTCTTGTACCCTTAACACCTCAACATGAGAATTAAAAATGAGAGTGTAAAGAGTGTGAAACTAAGTGTAGTGCAAAGAAAGGAGTGTAAGAGAGTGCAAAGATAGAAAATGTCGAAACAACAAAGAAAAGGCAACAAGTGATTGCAAAAAAGAAAGAGAGAAAACAAAAGTGTTTGTTTACAAAAGAAAGTGATGTCAAGAGAGCTTTTTATTTTAAACAGCCTATGTTTGTACTGTTATAAAAAGAGGCGTTGATCAACACTAACGGCATTAACTTTTCTTTGCCAAGTGTTATTATTTCTCTTTTGTAGGATTTTGACGATGTGGTCCCTAAGGAAGTTCCAAGTGGTTTGCCACCAATTCAAGAAATAAAACACTAAATTGATTTCATTCCTGATGCTCCAATTCCAAACCGACCAGCCTATAGAAGTAATCCTGAGGAAACAAAGGAACTTCAACAGCAAGTGGAGGAACTTATGGCTAAAGGATATGTGAGGGAAAACATGAGTCCATATTACTTATGCCTAAAAAGCATGGAACATAGAGGATGTGTGTTGATTATCGAGCCATCAACAAAATCACTGTAAAGTATAAACATCCCATTCCTAAATTAGATGATATGCTTGATGAATTGCATGGTTCTTGTAAGTGGTTAGTTATTCCATTTAGTTTAACTAATGCACCTAGCACATGTATGAGGTTAATGAATCGTGTTTTACATGCTTTCATTGGCAAATTTGTGGTGGTTTATTTTAATAACATTCTAATTTATAGCAAAAGCTTAGATGAGCATATTGATCATTTGAGAAATGTTCTAAATGTTTTGCGTGAACAACAGTTGTATGCTAACTTTAAAAAGTGTTCCTTTTGCACAGATCAGATTGTGCTTCTTAGTTATGTTGTTAGTGTTAAGGGAATTTCAGTTGATGAGGAAAAGGTTAGAGCTAGTTGTGATTCACCTACACTTAAGATAATTACTTATGTGTATAGCTTTCATGGTTTAAATAGCTTTTATAAAAGGTTTGTTAAGGATTTCAGTACCATAGCTTCACCATTGAATGAAATTGTGAAAAAGAATGTTGGTTTTAAGTGAGGTGTTAAGCAACAAAATGCATTCAATTTGATTAAGGATAGGTTGAGTTCTGCACCACTGCTTGCTTTACCTAAATTTTCTAAAACTTTTAAGATTGAGTGTGATGCTTCAGGTATTGGCATTGGAGCTGTTTTGATGTAGAAACAACATCCAATTGCATTCTTAAGTGAGAAGTTGAGTGGAGCAACCCTTAACTACCCAACTTGTGGTAAGGAGATGTATGCACTGGTTCAAGCTTTGCAAACCTGTCAACATTATCTATAGCCTAAAGAATTTTTCGTATATACTGATCATAAATCCTTGAAACATTTGAAAGGACAAGGAAAGTTGCATAAGTGGCATACCAAATGGATGAATTCTTTGAAACCTTCCCTTATGTGATCAACTATAAGAAAGGTCAAAAGAATGTGGTTGTTGCTGCATTATCTAGAAGGTAGTCTCTTATCTCTAGTTTAAGTGCCAAATTTGTAGCACTCCACTCTCATAAGACACGTACCTAACATCCTCAGTAATATCCAAGAACTTTCCCCGCAAGGGTGGCATGCTAGTACAGTCAGTCAGTGAAATCTCATTACAATTTTTTTTGAAGCAACACACATATGCAGAAATCAATAATCGGATCGGGCCCACTTTTATTCAAAAACATTTTCAATTGCAGCAATACAATCATCATAATTTCAATAACTATTTGGGCCCATTACAATACAAAAATACTTGTAACATAATGTCATTACATTGCAAAATATTTCATATACATATTGTACATAAATTTCGAAATACACAATTTGATATAAATTAAAGAAAATACAAATGCAGATGCAATCTGATCCTGACCTTAATCTCTTACTCAATTGTAGTGTTTTACTCCTGTTTGCCCAACATGGTAACTCTTCTAAGCATGAAAAATAATTGCAAATTTTGGGTGAGTTTTGCGAATTCAGTTAGTGACCATCCTCGATGGCTCACTTAATTACACAACACGTACAATTCATATAATCATATAATTCACTTCATTTCATTAATAACCATGTTAATCATTAACATTTAACAATCATGTAAGCAATTCATTCACAACTGTTCATTTAGCACATAACATCACATATCACTTTCAAAGCAATCATACTGATAATTTCCTTCTTACGAAATACACATATCACTTATAAATGCAATGTGCATATGACTCACTTTTATTTCTTATTTTGTTATGACCAAGTGCCTTTTTATTAGCTCATATCCCTTGTGGATACTGAGTTAGCACATATCCCTTGTGGATACTGATTTGTATCATATAATGTCCCATATCCTTTAATGGATACCACGTACATTCACATTGAGCCCGAGGCCCTTTTTCACATTCTGAGCTTTAAGCTCTTTTCGGTGGCTACTCCAGTCATAACTGCCTTAATATTTCATGCATTCATATCATGAAATGCATCAATCACATATGATCAATTTTTCACATTAACTTATCATCGGACCTTAGTCCGGCATTTAACATTAAAGCTAAGAGTCACTTTTCTTTCATATGCAGATGTTTAACAATCAAATCATGTATCACTTATTTCATCAAATTCACATGCAAGTAGCACTTCAATATCTTTATATTTAGCAAACTCCTCAGACATTTACTGTCTGGATTTAGAACACTCACATTCACATCTCATTCATAATCACAAAATTCATAATATAGAAAATAAACAATAAAGTAAGACCATCTACGTCTAGTCACAGTATACTCTAGATTAGCATTTGCTTCCTTGATCTGGAAGTGTCTGGATGTGGATGTTTATCCTGCACGTCACAATTATGCAATACACACATTGCACACACGTTAATAACTTTACATAATTATAAGCATTCATTTATGCACATGTGTGTATATGGAATATGTACAATGCATGTTCATGACAATCCCAAGTATTTTTCCATTATCCTCATAACATTATCAATTCAATATCAAACTCACTTAAGTAACATTTATACTTAGGGTTTATACCTCAAATAAACACATTGAATCTAATTTCATAACCCAATGATTCATTTCAGATTTTTCTCCAAACACTGACTTTTGGGTCTACTATTTCATGTTCTTTCAGACACAGAAAATGAAGTAATTTGGAAACACTTTATTCTATAAAATTTTTCTCCTATCTCTTAAGTTTCTAATGAAACTAAGATCATTCAATTTGGTTTATTATTTCGAAAGATATACTACAAATATCTCAGACTATTCGTAACAGGAACAGTTTTCTGTACTTATCTTCAATCCATAAATTGAAAGTCTTAGAGACTATATCAAAATTCGACTTTTTCATGTAATTTGTAGTCTTATTTCTTTAGTTTACTCTAAGTTAAAAATCATCTCATTTGGATGACTACAGAATAAGATATAACCGAAATATCCAAACATGTTCAGTGAAATCATAGCTGTCCATACTATTCCAACAGATTCCCTCACTTTCCTTTAATCTTTCAAATCAATTTATAATGCTACAAATTTCTAAACTATAAATTCATTTTAACACTACCTTATAACATTTCGATCATCAAAACTAAAAAACGAACAATTACCCATCTCCATACTATATTCACAATGAACATGAAAAATGTCCATTTTCACCTAGTCATTCAATGACAATTAAATCACCAAATTTATCTCATATACCTACACCCATAAGGATTAACAAGATACTTATTTGATAAAACTATAAAATATTCAAAAACTCCAAGAAGCCCTAACTCTCATGTACCCACGTACATCATGTTGAAGGTGTTTTATGTTAGGTTTTTCTTGAGGCAAAAGAAATAGATAACAAAGTTGGAGTAGCAAAAGGTAGATGAAAGCAAGATATAACTCTAGTGAAGGTTTCGGTAATTCAAATGTCCATGAAGGAAAAAGGCTTGCAGAAGATATTTTTTGAAGAAAAGACTAAGTCAAAAAGTAACTTAGTCCTTTAAGTATAAAAGAAACGTAAAATGGGTCTATTAAGTCAAGAAGACTTCACTTCTTCTATTGATTTTGACGAAAATCAACTAATAATAATAACAGAAGTGTATGAACTGTTTTGATGAATTTTTTAAATGACACAATTCAGCAATCAAGACGATACTTAAGTAAAAGCTAAATAAGATGAAGCATCCAACATGGAATAGACGAAGTGATTAAGTCTGAGATGAATTAGACAAAATGACTAAGTCTTAGATGGATCAGACGAAGTGATTAAGTCTGAGATGAATCAGACAAATGACTAAGTCTCAGATTGATCAGACGAAGTGATTAAGTCTAAGATGAATAAGACAAAATGACTAAGTCTCAAATAATCAGATTAAGTGATTAAGTCTAAAATGAATCAGACAAAATGACTAAGTCTCAGTCAGATGGATCAGACGAAGTGATTAAGTCTGAGATGAATCAGACAAAATGACTAAGTCTCAGATGGATTAGACGAAGTGAATAAGTCTGAAATGAATCAGACAAAATGACTAAGTCTCAGATGGGTCAGATGAATGGAAGAGATAAAATGGTTCAGTCTTAGATGAATCAGACAAAGTGATCCAGTCCAAGATGGATTAGACGAGTAATCAAGTCTGAATGGATCAAACGAAGTTATCAAGTCTAGATGGATAAATTAAAGGGAACAAACGAAAGGGTCGAACAAAGGGAACAGACGGATGGGTCAGATAAAAGGAACAAACGAATGGGTCAGATAAAGGGAACAGACGAATGGGTCAGTTAAAATGATTCAAACGAAGTGATTCATCTAAGATTAAATTAGCAGTCTTAGATGAATCAGACGAAGTTGATACATCTAAGCAAGACAATGAAATTAAAGAATGTACTTAAACAAAGGGATTTCGTCTAAACAAGACGATGTAATTGAGGAATATACTTAGACAAAGGATTTCGTCTAAGCAAGACGATGCAATTGAAGAATACACTCAAACAAAGAGATTTCATCTAAGCAAGACGATCTAATTGAAGAATACACTCAGACAAAGGATTTCGTCTAAACAAGACGATGCAATTGAAGAATACACTTAGACAAAGGGATTTCGTCTAAGAAAGACAATGTAATTGAAGAATACACTCAAACATAAGATTTCGTCTAAGTAAGACAATGCAATTGAAGAATACACTAGAACGTCTGTTAGTTGGAGTTAGTTACAGGACTCAACTAATAACAGACTCTACAAATCTTAATATCATCTTCTCATAATTTCTAAAGTTATCCCCAAAATTCTTCACTATTATTTGACTCTTATTTCTATTTCCATTTATAATTAACTTGCCATTTGGCATTTTTCCTAAAATTAATAAAAATTCTAATCCGACTATTTATACTTCTCCAATTCCGTTTTCAATGCAAATAATTCACAATTCTCATATAAGCACATGTATAATCAATTATACCCAAAATGTCAATGATTGCATGTACAATCATTTTAATATGTGAAAAATTCAGATTCACGTGCATGTATGCTAACATTATGCATGAGTATGAAACACATTTTTCTTATCTCTTATTGATCTTTCATATACCATATTTTAGGGTTCTAACCCTTAATATGGGAACGGGATGTTACAATTCTCAGCTTTAATAAATTTTATCTTCGAAATTCTTATCTAATTGATCAAGAAGGTAGGGGTATTATTTCCTTATATACTCCTTCTTTTTCCATTTAACTTCATCACTCAAATACTTTCATTCAAATGACCACAGTCGATAGACTCACTAGCTCTTTCAATCACTTATGTTGTCGCTCACTATCTTAACTAGTTCCTTAATGCTTCTCATATTCTTCACAAATTTCACTTCCTGTTTTGATGACATAACTATGGCAGATCATATCGATATTTTTAGCATACTCACATATCACACATTACGAATCTGAAACATCTTTGTTGGTACTACAACTCTTATGTTAATGGTCCTACGCTCTCAATAACTTCATGTGGGCCAATACAATTTGAGCTTAGATTATCCTTTTTCCTTATTTGAGCACACCTTACCAAGGTGGTACTCTTAGAACTAATTCGTCTTTCCTTTAATAATTCCCATCTCTTCAATATTAATGCACTCTACTCTTATGTTTATTTCATTATATTCTATAGCCTTGATGTTGATCCATCAAATTCATTCATCTTTTATAAGCCACTTAATTTCTATTACAGAATCATTTCACACACTAGAAGTATCTCGAATCAATTCTAACCTTCAACCATTTTTAGGCCCTCTTCATTTCAATGTAAGGGCGAACGACTCTTTTTATCGTACAACGCCTCATATAGTATTCTAATGATAGCACTATGATAACGATTGTTATTCCTATAGTCAATTAGAAGTATACATTGATCTTATATTCCTATGAACTCCATACATATAAGCTTCAAGCATATCTCCAACAGTTAGGACTGTTGGTATTTAAACATTCAGTCACTTGTTTCTACATCCTTAACACTAAATACTGTTTTGACGTATTTCTAATAGTATGTATAGCTTAGGCCATCATTTGTACTTTAACCAAAAATCTCTTTTCTTAATCATCTTTATCGAGTACACATACCTCTCATTTCAATCCTAAAGTAGCATTTTTTCCTAATCAACTCAAAACTCATATTCATTTTCAATTCCTCTATAAGATTCATAACCCTGAATCCTTAGTTTTTGGGTTTGGTTAATTCTTCCATATGAAACCAGTCTTAAATTCAATAGCTAGGAATACTTCATTTTGCCCAAATTCTATGCTCTTTATTTCACTGGATTTGGTGACCTAAATATCTAAATTCATGTTTCACTACTATTGGAATTTCTGCTTAATGCATCAGATACAACACTAGCTTTACAGAAAAATATTCATTTGAATAATCATAATCTGTAAGTAACTCTATTCATTGTCTTGATCTTATAGTCAATCTTTTCATACTTAATAATTACCTCAAACTTAAATGATCTGTACATTTTCAAAATGTCTCTGTACATCTAATGTCTCAAAGCTCTCAAAGCAATTTCTATTATAGCAATTCTAAACCATGTATCAAAATCAACTCATGAGACTTTAATTGTCTTTGTACATACAAAATCACTTTATACTGTTGCAATAGATTGTATCTTAATCTCCAATGTGAAACTTCATTATATAATGCATAATCGCCAAATCCAAATGGCATAATTAACATTGGGGTTATAGTTCCTCAAAATTCCTTTTTTCATTCTTCATTCATACAGTTTACACATTTCTTTCTTCAAACATTTGTCAAAGGATAAGATTAGTCAACCTTTGACAATCCATAGTAGTATCTAACATACAGCTAGTTCTAAACAAATCCGAATCTCTCATATATTCCTTGTAGTTTCTCACTTTATCATCACCTCCACTTTCTTTAGGTCTCCCAATATGCCATGTTCAAATGATCAAGCTAAAATTCACGTTTATGGAACTTGGCATATAATTGTTTCTACCTTCATGATATGTAAGATTTCCTCAAGTATTCAAAATGTTCTATTTACTTTTCGAATACACTCAAAATACCATCTATGATCATAGTCGTTAATTGATACAATTTTTCTCAGATCACTTTAATCTTCAATACCATAATACTCTTGGGGGCATTGTTAACTCCAACAGATATAACCCAAATTTTCTTGTGCCCATAATTTGTTCTCTTAGTTCTTTAAGAATTTAATTATTCAATGAGGTAGTATGATCTCATTTTATTTTCGATTTTCCCGATTGACTTCTTCTTCTCGAGTGGTTTTCTCAATTTATTCTATTTCCCCTTATTTCACATTAACTTGTTCTAACGTTTGTTTATTTTGACTATTTTCTCCACACATTTCAATTTATTTGCAATCTTAACTTCTTGTGTTTGTAACACATTCATCAAATCAAATTTGTATCTCCTGAACATATTCACACAGAATATAATTTGGACCTATATTCTCCTCATATTAGCAATTAATGTCTCCTCAAATTCAATAATCCAATCACATAGTTGGATATTTTACATCAAATAAAATGCATACATTCTTAGTAGCATATTCTACCTCTTATGCTTGAGTCTCCGCTGGGGATATGACTCCAATATCACTTTTGATTCATTACATATTCATTTTTGATTTGTTTCTTCATTAATCATTCTTAAATTGAATCATCTAATCATCTTAACCTAATTTAGGGAAATTCTTCTTTGAAAGAAGTTTTCTTGCTACTATCATCGATACTATTCATATAATCCTTATCAGTCAAGGTCATCCCATTCTATTTAGAGATTTATTCCTAACAGATCACCAATTATCTTACAATAGTAATACTTTGATCTCAATTGATCTTAGACACTATTTCTCTCTTTATCCTTGCCACAATCAGGATTACCTCATATTGACATACGCTAACATCAGTTTTACCTCAATTTTCCCTGAATTGACCTCTTTTAGTGTTACATCATTTCATAATAATTCAACTACCATATAGAGTGCATTCACTCTTCCCATTTGATTCATCATATTTTTTTTAATCTTATGTGTACATAAAATCCTCTCTTTTTTGCATTTCTAACTTTCTCCTTGCTACACATCATTCATCTCTTATAAAGTCAATTATGTCTACTTCATTCCCCTTTTATTCTTTCCTCCTTTCTAACTTATCTTCCTATTGTCATTTATTTCATCTTCCACACATACCTCCTCAATCAATTTAGAATTATAAATGTATAAAATCATCATGCAATTTTGATCTCAATTCCACTAATATATTCTTATAGGGGATTTTAACCCTTGTCACATTTATCAAACAATCATTTCAAGTCCAAGGTCAACCTCTCAAGGTCACTTTCAACTTGGCTTGTACTCTTTAATCTCGTCATTTTTACTTATAGCTTATTTTCTTCAAACAATCCATGACAATGTATTCACATCTATGTCACATTTGAGGACATATCAACAAAACACAATATTGATGTCATATTCAATAATATATCTACCAATACAAATACGCTGAGTCTTTATTTGTTATATCTAACCATATAATATTTCTCAGTTCTAGATACCCATCAACCTTCCTCTTCTCACATTTTGACAAATCATCATTCTTTTCAGGGCTTCTAACAACTCAAACTCTTAACACATGCTCATGCGTGTGACTCATATGAATACAACTCAGACTGGGGATCAGTTGTTATTGCCTGCTATGACATGACAAAAATGCATGTACCTTTACACATATTTTATAAAATGCCCATATAAGATAGTAATTCTAGGCTCTGATACCAACTAAATGTAGCACCCCACTCTCACAAGACACATACCTGACATCCTCAGTGATGTTTGAGAACTTGCCCTACGAGGGTGGCATGCTACAATCAGTCAGTAAAATCTCATTTCAAATTTTTTTGAAGCAACACACATATGAGGAAATTAACAATCGAATCGGGCCCACTTTTATTTAAAAACATTTTCAATCGCAGCAATACAATCATCATAATTTCAATAGCTATTTGGGCCCATTATAATACAAAAATACTTGTAGCATAATGTCATTACATCGTAAAATCTTTCATATACATATTGTACAGAAATTTCAAAATACACAATTTGATATAAATTAAAGAAAATAAAAATGCAGACGCAATCTGATCCTGACCTCAATCTCTTACTCGATTGTAGTGTTTTACTTCTGTTTGCCCAATGGGGTAAGTCTTCTAAGCTTAAAAAATAATTGCAAATTTTGGGTGAGTTTTGTGAACTTAGTGAGTGACCATCCTCGATGGCTCACTCAATCATCTAATACGTACAGTTCATATAATCATATAATTCACTTCTTTTCATTAATAACCATATTAATCACTAACATTTCACAATCATGTAAGCACTTCATTCATAATTGTTCCTTTAGCACATAACATGACATATCACTTTCAAAGCAATCATATTGATAATTTCCTTCTTATGAAATACACCTATCACTTATAAATGCAATGCATATGTGACTCACTTTTATTTCTTCTTTTTTGTGACCAAGTGTCTTTTTATTATCTCATATCCCTTGTAGATACCGAGCTGTATCATATAATGTCCCATATCCTTTAGTGGATACCGAGTACATTCACACTAAGCCCGAGGCTCTTTTTCACATTCTAAGCTTTAAGCTCTTTTCGGTGGCTACTCCGGTCACAACTGTCTTTATGTTTCATGCATTTATGTAATGAAATGCTTCAATTGCATATTATCAATTATTCACTTTCACTTATCATCGGACCTTAGTCCGACATTTAACATTAAAGTTGAGAAACACTTTTCTTTCATATGCGGATGTTTAACAATCAAATCATGTGTCACTTATTTCATCAAATTCATATACAAGTAGCACTTTGATATCTTTACATTTAGCAAACTCCTCAGACATTTACTATCCGGATTTAGAACACTCACATTCACATCTCATTCATAATTAAAAAATCATAATATAAACAAACAAATAATAAAGTAAGACCATCTAGTTCTACTTAAAGTACGCTCCAGATTAGCATTTGCTTCTTTGATATGGAAGCATCTAGATGTGG
>JANSVA010055870.1:0-33393 GCA_025504915.1 Erythroxylum reticulatum | reverse complement strand
TAAATGACATGCAAAAATGTAAACATAAGTGCAAAAACTACCCGATTAGGAGTCATTTTATCGACAACGATCTAGGATTCAGTGGCTTACTCTGGGCCACTAGAACACTAGATTTTTCCACAAATCCTTGATCCATCGCCAGGTCCGAGGCCGGGTACATGGGTTGCTTGATGGAACCGGCAATTTTATCACAGATCAGGGAGCTCTGGGACAGATGGCGGTTGTGTATTTTCAGGGTATCCTCTGCTCTCCCCCCTTGCTTCCTCCAGCTGATGCTGCTCAGTTCTTTACTCATCGTATTCCTGAGGATATGGCCCAGTCATTGGTGGGTCCAGTTTTAGATGAGGAGATCCATCATGCCTTATTTTCCATTTCGAAGGATAAGGCTCCCGAACCTGACGGTTATATCTCTTTCTTCTTTCGGAGGTGTTGGGATATTATTGGAGCAGATTTTAGAGCAGCAGTGTGGTATTTCTTCTCTATCTCGACGTTGCCTCGCTGGGTGACTTCTACTAGGATTACCTTGGTTCCTAAGGTGGAGAGTCCGCAGACATTGAGCGACTTTTAGCCGATCTCTTACTGCAATGTCCTTTACAAGTGTATCTCAAAGGTCATTGCAAATCGATTTAAAGTTTTTTTACCAGAAGTGATTGGGAGAGCTCAGATGGCGTTTGTCCAGGGGAGGCAGATTGCAGATGCAATTTTTCTAACCCAGGAGTTGATGCACGATTATCACCTCAATCGCTCACCACCACGGTGTGCTATCAAGGTTGATATTCGTAAGGCTTTTGATACAGTCAGCTGGGAGTTCATTTTACTAGGATTGAAGACCATCGGAGTTCCTGATAGCATGATCAGATGGATCGAGGTATGTCTCCGCTCTGCACATTTCTCGGTAGCTCTTAACGGATCACTTCATGGTTATTTTGCTGCCACAAGGGGGGTGCGACAGGGGGACCCTCTTTCTCCCTATTTGTTTGTACTGGTGATGGAGGGCCTAGATGGGATACTGCGTGAGGTGACAGTATCTCCAAACTATGGCTATCATTGGAGGTGTCGGTAGCTTTCTCTCACCCATCTCTGTTTTATGGATGATTTGATGATTTTCAGTCGTGCAGATTCAGATTCTCTTGAGATCATCTACCAGGCTTTGATAGTTTTTGAGAGGGTTTTTGGGTCAGCCATGAACTTGGATAAGAGCCGGGTCTTTTTTTCAGGGATCCCCAAGGTGGAAGTTTCCTCTTTATAGAGTGCCCTTGGGATTCAGATTGGTTCCCTCCCGATACGTTACTTGGGTGTCCCGCTTATCACTACATGGTTGCGACATGCAGATTGTCTTCCTTTGGTGGAGAGGATACTCTCCCAGATTCGACTGTGGACTTCAGCCTCTCTTACTTACGCGGGTCGGCTACAGCTTATTAGATCTATACTCTTCTCTATATAGGTTTATTGTTCAGGTATGTTCTTATTTCCTGCTAGCATCACTCGCCGCATTGAGAGTATTCTGTCAGCTTTTCTCTGGAAGGGTACTTCATTGTCCCACACTGGGGCTAAGGTGGCATGGGAGTCAGTCTGTTTTCCGTGACGGGAGGATGGACTTGGAGTTAAGAGGATCAGGGATTGGAATAGGGCGACCACGCTTAAGTATGTGTGGCGACTATTCACAGACTGATCTTCCTCTTGGACTATGTGGGTACATGCAGTGTTGCTGCGAGGTAGATCCTTTTGGCATATTCGGGTCCCGTCGAGCTCTTCCTGGGTTTGGAGGAAGATTCTGTTAAGCCGAGAGTGGTGTAGAGGCCTTATCGTTGCTTGTATCGGTGATGGGAGAGATACTTCCCTCTGGCAGAATTAATGGTTACCAGATCAGGGCCCCCTATGTGACCGATTCTCCTTCCGTGAGTTATCTTCTACTGGGCTCTCTTGGGATGCTCAGGTTTTGGAGATCATCTGTGCTGGGGAGTGGGCTTTTTCAGAGGGGAGTCATGAGCTACAGTAGATTTGGGACTCAGTTCGCTTTCGACCGCAGCCTCAGTCCGATAGTTGGGTTTGGAGAGGTCACTCATTAGGAATCTTCTCTGTCGACTCTGCCTGGGACCTTCTCAGACCCCGACGTCCAGTGGACCTGATCCACCATTTATTATGGTTTCCAGGGCATATTCCACGACACTCCTTCATCCTCTGGTTGGCATCACATGAGCGGCTTCGGACCATGGACAGGCTCCAGTTTTTTGGCTTCCTTACCTCCTTGATTTGTGTGCTTTGTGTTACTTCTACGGAGACACATGATCAACTTTTCTTTCAGTGCCGATTCTCTGCCGCTATTTGGGGTTCCCTCTCGATGAAGACCCACACTGCTTGGCCTTCGACCTCCTGGGTTCCTCTTCTTCAGTGGGCTTGTACTCATCTCTGCCGGCGCAAGGATTTCCAACACCTTCTTTCACCGTTAGTCCTCTCAGCCACTGTTTACTTTCTTTGGTATGAGAGGAATAACCATATTTTCAGTAGGCGTCATCGATCCACCCATGACATTATTGTGGACATCACTGAGCTTCTCCATTCCCGACTTCTTGACCTTGAGGCTCGCCTTCAGATACCTGCTCTTCAGAGGCATATTTGGAGGCTTTCTACCTAGTTATTTTGCTTGTTTTTTTTTAGCCGTCTGTGGCTTGTGCTTCTTTTGAGAGCGGCCTATGGCTTCCTTTACTTTGAGAGCCGTCTGTGGCCTATCTGTTTTTTGTTTGAGAGCTGCCTGTGGCTTACTTTTCTTTGAGAGCCTGTGTGTGGCTTATCTGTTTTCTGTTTGAGAGCCGCCTGTGGCTATTTGTTTTGCTTTGTACATAGCTCTCTCTCTGTATGAACCCCCCTTTTAATTAATATATATGTTGCTTTCTTCAAAAAAAAGTTTAGGGTTTAGGGTTTAGAATTAGGGTTTAGGGTTTAGGGTTTACGGTTTACGGTTTACAGTTTTAGGGTTTAGGGTTTAGGGTTTAGGGTTTCGGATTTTAGGGGAGGTTTTTTAGTGAGAGAATTTTCTTTGATTTCTCTCTAACGTTATGGGTCGAAAAATCCAAAAAATTTCTTCGTCCAATCACAGTTTACAGCCTACTCCTTACAAGCTTTCAACCACTACTGCAGCCGCCGCCTGGGCCACCACAGACTGCAGGGCCGCTGTCGGCCCAGTCCCTCAAATCTCCTTCGGTGGTTTTTTCCCACCACGAACCACATCATTCAACTCGCCGTCACCCGATCTATGCAACCCAACCATCTGTTTTGCCATCGGAACGCTTCCGATCACCCATACTGCCACTGTCTCTGCTGCCCCTACAGCCACTGCCGGCAGCTGCACCGCCTCCACATCCGTCACCAGAAAATTTTTTGGTGACCCTCTCCCATCAGCACATACACCATCATCTTCAAAATTAGCCGATCTACTCAACCCCGCAATTGGTTTGATCCAAATCACACCCAATAATCCTAGATCTGAGACCGAACCATCAACACATACACCATCCTCTTCAAATTAGCCGATCTACTCAACCCCACAATTGGTTTGATCCAAATCACACCCAATAATCCTAGATCTGAGATCGAACCTTCAGCCCTTCACCCACCGCCGGCCACACAATCCCCACCCCTCCATCGCCCACCAACATAACCACAATGCCAACAATCCCTCCCACAACTGCCGACTACTCACCTCCCACACGTTGATGAAGGAGCAGATCGTGGTTGCGCCACCGGTGGAGAGGACGACACTGCTGGAATTTGACGCCCCTCACCGTCGGCTTCCACGCAGGAGAGATTCCCCCTTGCCGATGCTCACCGTTTGGAGCTCACCACCGTCCGGCCACTGCCGACCCAATGCCCAAGTCCAACTCCTCCTTCCCCTCGTCAGACCACCGTGATGGCAGCACGTCTGGCCATGGGAGACGCCACCAGTGGAGCACCGAATGGGAGAAAGAAGACTTTGGCTTCACCTACACGTGGGCCTCCTTTTGATGGGCCTCAAGAAGGATCCATCCCCCAAATCACATCAGCCATTGTCGGGATGAATGAGAAGCCCACCACTCTGGGCCCAGCAGAGCTTGTAGAAGATATTGGACCAAAGCTCACACTACAGGCCCAACAGACTCGCATACAAAGTCAAGGAGGAGGCCCAATTTCTGTTGGATCTCTTGGAGGCCTTGGCCCACGTCCACTTGGAGGTAACTCATATAACCCTCTTTTTAATTCATATGTTACTGCTATGAATGGGAATAAGGCTTTAGGCAAATCTCGGGAGCCCACTAAAAAATTTTCAAATTTTTCATGGGTTGACAAAGTCCAGGTGTCCACTTTGAATACTGGTTTAGATTTTCGGGTAAACCCTGTGCTAAATCATCTGGGCGAGTGGCGCTCCCAGATCAACCTATAGTCGGTAAACTCCACCAATAGACCCGATGTTTAGTCGGGTTTTTTCCTGGGGATAATCTGCCTTTTTCTGCTATGTAATCTCGTGCGACGAGGGTTTGGAAGACCCTTGGCTTGGAGGTTGTTATTTCTACTGGTACTGGGTTTTTTCTGTTTCGTTTTTAGTCCGAAGAGGCTTTACAGTCGGTCCTCAAACAGGGCCCCTAGTTTTTCGACGGTAAATTAATGGTTTTACAACAGTGGCAATCCCGTTTTATCTTTGATAAATCTCGGGTGTCCCGAGTACAGGTGTGGGTTAGATTACATGACCTACCTTTTCCTTTGTGGAATGAAGAATGCCTCGATATTTTGGCTAGTCAGATTGGACGTAAGAGGTAGGTCTTGTAACTCATGTATTATTATCTAGTTGGCGTTGAGAGTTGCACCTTAATCATAGGTATATGCTAATTGCTTGGAACCTTAGTTTAGCTTGATCTTGGAGTTGTTCTTTGAAGTTTAAATAGGTAAGGGAATAATAAACTTGATTTCATGTTAGAATATGTATTGTTTGATGTTTGAAGTGGATAAAATGTGTACTGAAATAATGAAGAATTGAGGTTAGAAACTTGATACATGCTAGATACTTGTGAGATGGAGTGGTTCTACTGAATAGGCATTGATATTTTATCCATATCTTGACCTGTGAACATCGAAATGTGATGGTTTTAAAGTCAGATTAAACTAGATACATATATCTACAACTTTCATGAAGGAATCAAATTTTATTTCTGTCATTAAGTGTTTTGAAATTTGTCTTGAAGTTAAGTTGTGGTTATTGTCTACGGTTGAGAACATTTTGTAGTATTTTGGGTATAACTCTCGGAATAATGAACCAAATTGCATTGACTTTATTTCTTTTGAAACTTATACATAGAGGAACATTTTTTTAGAAGAACATATTGTTTGAAAACATCAGTTTCTAGGTCAGAATGGACATACAAAACTGATCCAAAAACTTGTCCTATGAAAGCAATTGTTTAAAGTTTTCGAGTCACTTACGGGAAATGGTTAGGAAGGTAAAAAAAAGAGGGGGAGGGGGGGGGTGTGCAATTGATGAACTATATAAGGTTTAGTTAATTTATTGGGAACAATAAGACTTAAATGGACTTGTTTAAGATTTGTTTGAACTTAAATTGGTATTCGATGTCATTGAGTAATAGTTAGTTTAATTATACATTATTAATTGAGATGATAACGTAAAGGATGTATGGTTTAATAATGATGAATACAATGTTGAATTGCTTGGTGTGGTCATGAATGAATGAGTTCCAAAGGCTTATGTATTATGAATTAGGTATGGATGCTTATGAATTGGGAATTTCAGTGATAATATTATGATAATTCCGGACCATCAGTTGTTCGAGGAGTTTAATAGTTGGGGTTGAATTGGAAGTGCTTTCTAATTATGGCATATACATAATGTGTGATGACTCAATACTTCTATTGATACATAATTGCACATATTTGTATTTTTAAGGTATGTTATGTAAATGTCAATAAATAAGTTCAATTGGAATAAAAATAGAATAAAAACATATGTCGTACTTCATCTTTTACATAAAATCCTAAAATTTGAAATGGTTTGTTTTAAAATTGCTAAGTCCTAGTTGTGGGTAAATAGACGTGCCTAGAAGGGTTAGCAACTGCTTCTATAATTAAACCCTAAGATGCCATCTGTGATCAGACACTTTGATGTCTTCTGATTCTAGACACTTCTGCTTCAGAGACTTAATTATCTTATATTTTAGATATTAATCATGGTATCTTCTGTTATGGTCCCGTTACCCACTTCTGTGAAAAGGATTAGCAGGCTAACTTGTTTTTTTAATTATTTTCTCAGCTCCGTTATATTCAAGCTCTGTTCTGAAATGACTAAGCTTTATTATGATATAAACAAATAAACTTTATTCTGATATAAACAAATTCTATTTTGATACGGACAGGTTCTATTATGATACTTTAAAATTATGCTTTTGATATTATGTTATTCTATTCTGATACTTATGAGTTTCCAAGGAGTTGGTATAATTTCCAACTTGTTCTTATGTTAATTATTTTCCTTATACCATATCATATATAGCTTGGCATGTTGATTTGGTTATGTTGTTTTTGCTGTGTTTTGATTTTGGAATTTTTTTTTGAAATTTACCGTTTTAGCCAAATCTTGCATACTTTTGTTTTCGATCCAACAACCTGGCATATCGGTGATCAACAATTATTTGTGCAGCAATAGATGCCTGGAATGGAACTAGATTATGGGAGAATTGTTGTGTTGCCAATGTGGGTTAACTTCCACAGTCTTCCAATGGACTTTTAAACAATTGAAGTGCTAAGATTTTTAGCTAGCTCATTAGGGAAACTAATATGCATGGATTCTTAAACTTTCATTAGACAAAGAATATGTTATGCTAAGATTTTTATAAAATATAAAAACGTACTTCTCTTTCTAATTGTCTTTCTATTGTGAGGTTTGGAGAAACTAGTGAAATGGAACAAGTTAAAATACAAGTCACATATCTAGGGAAACCGAGAAACTCAATAAAAAATTGGGTTCCCATTGGCAAAAGGTTTAATACTAGATGGCTAGATGAACTCTTTGCCACTAATTCAACTTTTTCCTTTTCAAAAAACTATAAGGATGCTTAAGTTGAGTTGCAAAAGATTTTTTCCCTAACTCCTCTTATTTATTCCTAGCTAAAGATCTTGCACAAAAGCATGATGTAAATGAGGTGGCTAGTACTACACTTCCAACTAGTGATGTAGGGATTGTTACAACTCTTATAGAGAATAGTAGCCTAGTAGTTCATTCAGACACTACTGGAATAGATAATAAGGAAAATATAGTCTCTTTGAATGACAATTCAGGTAATGGGAATGAGGGGGTTATGTTGGACTATGTAGTTGCAAACAACCCTATTATAGATACAGTAGCTACTAACTCTGAAACTGATGACTTTAAAGAGCCAATCTTCATCTTTAAAAAACATTCAACTAGGAAAAAAGGGAAGCAACATACTAACGGGGATTCCCCCTCTCATGTCAATTCTAGTGCAATATACTAGAGGTTTGAATGACCCTAAAAAATGAATGTAGTGAAGGAGCTAGTGAAGGATAAGAGCCCTGCTCTAGTAGGTCTCTTGGAGACTAAAATAAAAAATCCTTGCTTTCTTCCTGGTTCACATTTTTCTGGTTCAACTTGGGGGCTATTTTTTAATCATGAATTACACTTTAATGGCAAAATCATCTACTTATATAATACCAATTTGCTTAGAGTACAATTGATGGCTGAAACGTATCAATTGCTACATTGACAATGTTATCTCAAGAACTCATCTATTTTATTTGAGCGCTAGCTAATTTATGCTTCCAATTTGGTTTTCAATAAGAACAAATGTGGTTCAGACTTTAGAATCTATAACTTAGTATATGCAAACCCTAGCTAGTAGTTAGGGACTTCAATTGTTCACTAAATTATTCTAAAATTGAGGTTGGCAGGAACTTTCATTTTGGCTTAACAAAAGAATTATCCAACTTTTTGATGAATATAGATCTGCTTGATCATAGCTTCATCAACAGAATTTTGACGTGGAATAATAATCAACAAGGTAGCATGCTCATTCAAAAAAACTTGACATAATCCTTATGAACTCTGCCTGGTCATATTAATTTCCAAAAAAAATTTGCACACTTTGGTAAAACCTTGATATCTGGCCATTCTTTTATGCTTATACAGAGGTTGATAGAATGTCAACTAATGGGAACTCCTTTTCAATTTTTTAATGATATTACAACCATGGAATAATTTTATGATCTACTCAACAATTGTTGATATATTAAAGTGAATGGTTTCAAATCCTTTCAATTTATGTAAAAGCTTAAATGGGTGAAGTATGCTATTAAACAGTTTTTACAAAGTAGAAATTTAAATATTCAATCCCTCAAGGAGAAGCTCCTTTCTACCTTGCAATCCTACTATGACAATACTTATAATACTGAACTCAAACTTGCTGAAGTGAAGTGCCTTTAAGAATACCAGACTGTGCTTTCCTTTCAAAATTCAATTTTCAAGCAAAATGCTCAACTTTATTAGTTAAAAGAGGGCGATTCCAACACATTTTTTTCACACTTTGTTGTTAGCTTGAAGAAATGTAAATAAAATCTCTAAGCTTCAAGAAAATAGTGGATAAGAACATGTTGAAATGCTAAACATTATAATGATAACTAGAAATTATTTTATAATTCTCATGGGGGAAATGACTCTCCTTTTCCAAGTGCAAATGTCTCTTAGCTATTGAATGATGTATTGATTAAGGTTTAAAAGAGTTCCTCGTTTCTCCTTTTACTACCCATGATGTTAAATGTATACTCTTTACATTACACCAGTCTAAGTCTCCTAGTCTTAATGGATTCACTACCTTATTCTTCTAACAAACCTGGGATATCACAAACTAGCTCTTCAAAAAGGTTGTTTTGGAATTTGTTTGACTCTACAAAAATGCTTCATATCATTAACCATCTTTTTATATACCTAGTACAAAAAAAATAAAATCCTTATTCTATGAGTGACTTCAGGCCCATCTCTTGTTGTACTACCATATACAAGGTGATATCTAAACTGTTGGAGTTATGTAAATCTAGTGCCCTGAAAAGCAAGTGTATTTACATATAACTTAATCTTCTTCCAGTTACTTTTGTAATGAAAATATTTATTATTAATAAAACAAAAGAGTTTGGTTTTGTTTGTATGAGCATTATATAACTAGTCATAAGGTACCAAGATTCTTTTGTAAGTAATATAAATATTTATGGAGATGTATGGGAAACATGTATATTATTAGAATCTAAATTAGTTGATTCACAGTTGAACATTGGTCGCTTGATTATGGTTTAGACTGTAGTGTTGTGATTTATCTTTATGTAATTAAAGGGGTTTAATTCAAGGGAATGATGAGTTTCATATCATGATAATAGTTAACTATCGATAATGGTACTATTAAATAAATCTAGAATCACGTATGTTTTTAAAAATTAAAGTAGGTCATTTCTTTAATCTTAAAACATACACTTTAGCATTCTTTTATTGTAAGCCACAATCTTGATGAGTGGTGAACTCATATATGTTTCATTATAATTCTTGGTATGATCATAATGGATTTTTACAGAGTATCAATCTAGTGTTTGCATGTTGGAATTATTAATTGAAACATGGATCAGGGAACATTCACTCAAATAAAGAGTTTATAGTGATATCATCACTTCTAGATGTTTTACAAAGATTGGTGATTAACTGGCGCTCGTAGTTTGATGGACTAGCTACCCACTTAACACCAAGATGAGATCTTGTTTGTTAATCATCATATAGAGTAAAGTGGGAGGTCTAGAAAGAAAAACCATTTAAAGGAAAAATGGTAATTTTACCCTTTATTGTGCGGATGGATATAATATGGCTCATAATAGAGTTTGCAATTAGACATCTTATTTGAAACTTGTGTTCTCATAATATTTAGTAATTCAAGAGTTCAACTAATTGTCTTTAGTAGAATGGCATTTGGTTAACAAGCTGGAATTAATTCTAATGAGATTAAATTAATTTCAGGCTTATTGGAGCTTAAATTATATAAGTCCAATTAGATTCCCACTTAGCTTCTAGGAAAGGTTATCAAGCACAGTAAAAAAATAAATATAGGTTACCAGAAAGAAGAAAGAAGAAAGGACCGAATTAGATTCAAAATAATAATACCTAAACAATTTAATTAAGAGTTAATTAAATTGGGTTTTAAGCTTATCATTAAATGATGGGCTTACTCTAATTAAGTGTTAATTAAAATCCAAAAGTAAACATTTAATATTGGGCTAGATTTTGGTTTGATTTAATTAGATTAAATTAATTAAATTAAAACAAGATTTGTAAAAAATGGGAGCAAAAACTGAAATTACAATGATGTAGTTTTCGATTTTATAACTAAATGGACAACTGCACATTTAGCATTGAATTGCTAAATATAACATGGGTTTTTATCATGCTTAATCATCATTAAATGGTTTAATGACGTCCTCAGTAAATGGTTTAATGGTCTTATCATTAAATGGTTTAATGGTTGTCATTTAATGTAGCATGTAGAAAAACTTATCAACCTTTTAGCATTCTTTTGATTAAAGAAGAACTAAGTGCATTTGTTGCTCTTTCTCCCTTCTTTCATCTTGCAACTAAAAATGAAAGTATCATTGTAACATCCTGTCCCTATATTAAGAGTTAGAACCCAAAAGTACAATATATGGGAGATCAATGAGAGATTAAGAAAATTCCATTTTTCATGTTCATGCATATTGTTAGTTACACGCACATAAATTTGAATGTAAATTTGAATATTTTGCACACATTTAAAGTGATTGTATATGCACCCATTGACATTCCTAGTATAATGGATTTGTTAATGTGATATTATTGAGAATTGTGATTTATTTGCATCGAAATTCAAATTGGAGAATATAAATTGTTGATTTAGAATTTTTGGTGAATTTTAGAAAAAAATTTCGAAAATGTAGAATATTATTAAACTAGAAAAAATGCCACTTGGCAAGTAAATTGATGGAAGGAAATAGAAATAAAGGATTAATGATGTTAAAGAAATTTCATTGATGACTTTAGAGTTTTTGAGAAAATGATATTGACAATTGGGAGACAATTGTAGTAAAAATATTGGAGTTGGTTGGACTAGTTAAATGAGAATTTGTTAAAGCCCTATGAGATGGATGAGTGATAAGTGTCATTTGTAAAGTTGATCTTAAAAAGTTTACTATTATTCTTTTAACTTTGAAAGAGAAAGGCACTGTTTATCTTGTCTTAAAAATATCTTCTTCCTGGTTATCTTCTTCAACCTTGTTCCTTTACATAGAGTTTTCCATCAAACCTTCACCAAAGAAAGATCTTGTTTTCATCTACCTTTTCTTACTCAACTTCAGTTTTCTTTCATTTTCCTTAAGAGAAACCGAAACTTGCCAACTTCCATAATGATGTATGTGAGTTGCATGGAGATTAGGGCTTCTTGAGATTTTGACAAAGTTGAAGATTTAATAAGTATTGAGTAAATCCTTATGAGTTGGTGAATTAGTTTATATTCCATATTCATGAGAAAAATATACACTTTGCATGATCGTCGTGAATATAAGATGGAAATGTGGATTTGTTGATTTTTCATTTTTGATGATAAAATGATGTAAGAGGTTGTAGAAATGATTTTTGAAGTTGAAAGATCTTAGAAAATAGGTAAAACTAGGTGCATAAACTTTTTGAAGAAAACAGACATGAGGGATCTGTTTTCACTGTGTAAATACATGTATGTACGTAAGTTTTGAGAGTTTTAGAGATGAACAAGAAAATGAATTTTGAGTTGAAAAATAGTTGTAAGATAATGTTTTGAGATGAAAAAGGTTTCTTAAATGATATTTAGAGGAAGAAATTTAAGAGAATGCAGAAAATGGAAAATGTACAAGAGGTGAAAAAGTGCAGCAGTGCAGAAGAACGAACATGCGTGAGAATTTTTGGTTTTTGACATTAGTTTTAAATCTGGATTTTTGATTGATTTTGAATGTTTGGAGCAAAATGGAAGTCGAAAATGGAGGTTGAAATAAGTTAGAAATGATTTAAGTGAAAGAAAAAGAAGAGAAGAAAATTGCAGTATCTGAAGGGAAGAAGGATCGTGTTTTTAGGAGAGGAAGTGGAAAAGCGTGATTGTGCTTTTGCACGATCGTGACTTCTAAGGGTGGAGGCTGACGCAGCTTCCTTTGATCTTTTGGCTATATCTCCTTCTTCCAACCTCCAAATGACATGGATCTTCAACCATTGGATTCATAATACATGGATTTACATCTTCACCAAAAATCTTAGCCATATGAAATTATTTGGGAGAGACTGAGTGATAATATTGAGACGGAAATGATGAAGAAAAAGTTGAGAAAAAGAGGTAAAACTGTGGTCTAAAGCTTCCATGATTAAAATTTATTGATGTATGAAGATTTTGACAAACTTGTCTTCATAAAAGTTGTAGATTTTTCTTTTATCTTTTTAATGATATAGATTCTGAAATTTTTAGGTTTCTAGATTAAAAGTTATGGGGGCTTGAAGTGAGGGTGAGCGACTAGGAAGTCGCGATCGCGACTCCCTCTTGTTTATCTTCTCTCATGCCTGTGACTCTCCCTCACACCTGTGATTTTTCATTTCTCACACCAGTTAATTTTTCTCTCACACCCGTGAGAGTTGATTGTTGGACCAGCGTGATTTTAATTGTCACATCGTGACACTGTGGTCTCTAATGCCCGAGAGTATTTTGCAATTGAATAGTCTTACTTCTTTTGATCATAACTTCTTCTATAGACCTCCAAATGACTTGATTCTTAAACCAATATATTCCTAGCATATTATTATACATATAAATAAAAATTGGTAGCATTTTAAATTGATTTGAAAAATATTGGTTGAATGAAAGAGAGGGAATCTGTTGAAATAGTATGAATTGGAATATTTTATTGAACATACTTCGGTATTTTAACAATATCTTGTTCTATAATCATTCAAATATGAGTATTTTTTATTTGGATTAAACTAGAGGAATAGGGATACAAATTATATGAAGAAGTCAAATTTTTATTCAGTCTCTAAGATTTTCAATTTCTGGATGGAAGTTGAGTATAACGTACTGTTTTAGTATAAGAATAGTCCGAAAATGTTTAAGGTATAACTTTCGGATTACTGAACCAAATTGAATGATTTTTATGTCGTTAGAAACGTATGACAATGGGAAGAACTTTTATAAAAGAACTAGTTACCAAATTACTTTGTTTGCATTGTCTAATTGATCATGGAAAATAGACTTGAAGGTTTGGAAATTTGGAGGAATTTATAAGAAGAAAGGAGAGTTTGGATAATGTGAATCTTGTAATGTTGGAATAAGATTAGTGAATGAATTGTTGATATCAAAGTACCAAAGGTACAAGTATTTTTGGGAATAAAGGTATTCAAATGATTGAGGTTGTGATTCAAAGAAAAGGAGTAAAGTGTATCGAGTTAAAGTGAATGAGAATTTGATAATAAGAGCAAATAATGCTAGAAAATAAATGATGAGTGATTGAATTATGATTTAAAAAGGAGCATAAGATGTGAAATTGGATAATATACCTAGGATTGTCGTTGAGTATGCATCATACATTACACACATACATATGTGTAAAACTGAATGTTATGTGATTGTGTAATTATTAATAATGTGTATGCAACGTGTGTATTGCATAATTTTGATATGCAGGATAAACATCCACATTTAGATGATTCTAGATCTTGGAAGCAAATGCTAATCTAGAGCATACTGTGAGTAGACCTAGATGGTCTTACTTTATTGTTGTTTTATTTAAGTTATAAATTGAATGATTATGGATGAGATGGGAATGTGATTTGATTATGTGATTTTGGATAATGAAGGTCCGAGGTTTCTGATGCTTAAATGCAATATTGAAGTGCTACTTGCATGTGAACATGATGAAATAAGTGCTTCTAAATGTGATCTTTGAATGTCGGACCTAGTTCCGAAGAAACATGCAAATATGCATATGATTGAAAAAGTGTTACTTAATAGTGATATTGAATGCCAGACTTTAGGTCTGATGGAAAATGTGAATTGAATGTGAATATGTAAACATGTGACCGATTGAACATATGATATGTGATGCATTTCATTACATGAATGTATGAAACATAAAGGCAGTTATGACCGGAGTAGCCACCAAAAAGAACTTAAAGCTCAGATTGTGGAAAAAGAGCTTAAATCTCAGAAAGTGTATAAGAGTCAAAGGCTCACTATGTAAAATGAGTCCAGTATCTCTAATGGATACGGGATAGTTATCAATGAGGCCGTTATCCACAATGGATATGGGACAGTTTAGGCACTCGGTCACAGCAAAGTAACAAATGAAAAATGAGTCCCATGTGCACTACATATGTATGATATGAATGATTATAATGAATTGAATGTAAAATGTGAAATGATTGATCAAGTGTATGTGATTCAATGTGATTATTATATAAATGATGTGAATTATGTGTTATGTGACTGAGTGAGCCATCGGAGATGGTCAGTCATTGAGTTCGCAAAACTCACCCAAAATTTGCAATATTTTTTAGGCTCAGAAGAGTTACCCCATTGGGCAAACAGGAGTATAACCACTGCATTTAGTAAGAGGTAGAGGTTGGGATCAGTTTGCATCTACATTTATATTTTCTTATTTTTGTATAAAATTGTATATTCCGCGATTGCTGTATAATATGTATTCAAATATTTCTGTGTAATAAATGGTGAAATTTGGAAATGTTTTGTAAAAGAGATTGATCAAAGTGTAATGACGATTGTGATTTTGAGTTTTATGAACTAAAAGTATGAGCCTGATTTGATTACTAATTTTAGAATCTGCGTATAATAAATGTGGAAAAAAATTTTAGTGAGTTTCAATAGTTTGGATTGTTCTAGCATGCCACCCTCGCGGGTTACTCACTTGGATGTCCCTCAGGATATAGCGTACGTGTCTTACGAGAGTGAGGTGCTACAATCATTTTTGTTTTCTGTCTTTTCATCTAGCCATATTAAACAAATATGAATGTCTCATTTATGGCTCTCTCTTTCATTTTTGATTAAGAGAATGAAGTGGTGCAAAAGTTGCTTCTCCTTCTTCCTTTACCGAAATTGGTAATGAGAAGAGTCTCATTTTAGTTCTTTCAACAACTAAGGAAAACCTCTTCAATATTTCTTCTCCTTTCCCACCAAAAGATCTTGTTAACTAAGTTGTCTAAGGAGAATAAGTGGTAGATCGGACTGGTTGGGGATACAATAGCGAGAAGAGGATATAATAGTAAGGAGTCAAAGCTGTAACAGAGGAGTTGGTAAAAATTCGATCTTGTTCTTATGCTATTTATTTTTTAATACCGTATCATGTATGGATTAAATATGTTGATTTGGTTATTATGCTTTCGCTGCATTTTGATTTCAAAAAAAGTTTTTGAAATCAACCGTTTAGCCAAATCTAATATGCTTTTGTTTTCGATCCAACACATTTATCAAGTAAATACACTGCCATATGTCATCAATAATGCTAAGTCATATGTCATGTAATCAAAGCTGCCAATTGTCATCAACTTACTAATTCATTTGTCACATAATGATCAATGCCAAATGTCACTCAATTATAGGCTTAATCATCCTAATTTTCATGTATCAATTTTTTCTTACCACTTGGCATTTTTCCTAGACCAAATGTACATTTAATTCCTCAATTTTCCAATTATGTCAATTAATTCCAAATTCACTACCTGCAATCAATCAAACCAAAATTTAAGGCATAAACATTTCATAATTGACATTATGAACATTTTAATCTTTTCATACCCCAGAATGAATCAATTGAGTGCATATGCATTCCTTGAAATGTGTACAAAATCATAATTCAGAATTCATGTATGTATGCTAATGATATGCATGTGAATAAAATGTAATTCATGAATTCCCAATGACAACTAAAGCTCTAACCCTTAATATGGAGAATGGGTTCTTGCAATTCTCCTCCCCTTAAGAAATTTTATCCTTGAAATTCTTACCTGTTTGATTAAATAAATGGGGGTACTGATTCTTTATATTCTTTTCAGTTTCCCAAATGGCTTCTTCTCTAGAATGATACTTCCAAATAACTTTAACCAATGGGATCACTCAGTTTTTAAATTATTCGACCTAATAACCAACTATCTTTACCAGTTCTTCAATATAACTTAGGTTAATTGTAACTTCAACTTCCTGAATAGGTAGTGTATGGGTCAATCTGAACGATATTTTCTAAACGTAGTCACATGGAGTACATTGTGAATCTTAGCCATTTCAGCCTATAATGCTAGTCTGTAAGCCAATGGTGGTCCTACTCTCTCAATAATCTCATATGGACTAATGTATTTAGGGCTTAACTTACCCTTTTTACCAGATTTGAGCACTCCTCGCCAAGGTGATACTCTCATAAACACTATATCAACCACTTAGTATTCCATATCCCTCCGATATTGATCGACATAAACCCTATTTACCAAATCTGAGCACTCCTCACTAAGGTGATACTCTCATAAACACTTTATCACCCGTTTAGTATTCCATATGCCTCTGATATTGATCGGCATAAATCTTTTGTCTATCTTGAGCCTCTTTAATTCATTTACAAATCAATTTCATTGTATCCACAGTATCTTGAATCAATTATGGACGTTCAATGATCGTTAAACCCTTATCACCCTAATATAATGGTGATCAACATTTCTTGCCATATAAGGCTTCATAGGGTGCCATACCGATACTACTGTGATAGTGATTATTATATGCAAGTTCTATAGGTGCTACATACTAATCCCATGCTCCTTGGAACTCCAAAACACAAGCTCTGAGCATATCCTCAATAGTTCTAATAGTCCTCTTAGTCTGTCCGTTTATCTGAGGATGAAATGATGTTCTGAAATTTAGCTTCTTATCCATAGCTACCTATAAACTACCCCAGAATTTGGAAGTGAATCTAAGATCCCGATCAAACACAATAGATATTAGGACACCATGCAATCTTACAATCTCATTCACGTACCTCCAAATCAATTGATCTAATGTATTATTCTCTCTCACAGGCAAGAAATAGGCCGATTTCATCAATCTATCAACAACAACACAAATAGTATCATGTTACCTCGGAGTTCTTGGTAATCCTATAATAAAATCACAGTAATTCTCTCCCATTTCCAGTTCAGAATTGACAATGACTGTAACTTCCCAACCGGAGCTTGATGCTTAGCCTTAATCTACTGACAAGTGAAACATTTAGCTACATACTTCGCCATTTGCTTCTTCCAAAATCTCTCTTCTCAGATCATTAACATCAGGTACACACAATGTCTGCTTCCACAAAGCATCATCTCTCAACTCAAACTCAAAATTCAAATTTTGTTTCAACTTCTCAGTAAGCTTCAAAAATTCTGGATATTTACTCTGAGCTTTTCTAATTCTTTCATGTAATACTGGCCTAAGCTTTAGTGTAGCTAATAATAATTCATTTTGCCCCAATTTTAAATCAACATTCAAGGCTCTCAGTTGGATTAGGCTCGTTAACCTTAAAATTTGAATATATGCCACAGTGCTATTAGACTTTCTACTTAATGCATCTACCACCACATTAGCTTTACTAGGATGATACTCAATCATACAATTATAATCTTTCAGTAACTCAATCTGTCTCCTCTATCTCATATTCAATTCCTTCTGACTTAGCAAATATTTCAAACTTTTATGATCTGTGAATACTTGAAAAGTCTCTCCATATATATAATGTCTCCAAATCTTCAAAGCACATACCATTGCAACCAGTTCCAAATCATGAATCGGATAATTAAATTCACAAGACCTCAACTGTCTCAATGCATATGCAATTACTTTGCCATACTGCATCAAAATACATCCTAAGCCCTAGTATGAAGCATCACTATACACAACATATTCTCTAGATCTAGATGGAACAGCTAACATTAGTGCTGTAGTCAATCAGTGTTTTAACTATTCAAAAATCCTTTGGCATTCATAAGTCCATCTGAAAGGTACATTCTTCCTTAAAAACTTTGTCAAAGGGGCTGAGATAAATGAAAACCCCTCAACAAACTTCCTGTAATAACTAGCTAATCTAAAAAAACTCCAAGTCTCAGACACATTTCTTGGGGCTTTCCACTTCATTACTGCTTCAACTTTCTTTGGGTCCACCTGTTTTCCCTATCTAGAAGCTATATGACCTAAGAATACTACTTGATCAAGCCAAAATTCACACTTATTGAACTTGACATATAACTGCTTTTCCCTCATTATCTATAATACTAGCCTCAAATGCTCATAATGTTCTTCTTTATTCCTCAAATACACCAAAATGTCATTAACGAACACAATCACAAAATGATCTAAGTAAAGTTAGAATACCTTATTCATCAGTTCCATACAAGCTACCAGAGCATTTCTTAACCCAAAAGGAAACACTAAAAACTCAAAGTGTCCATATCTGGTCCTGAATGCATTCTTAGGTACATCAGCTTTCACTATTTTCAACTAATAATACCCTGATCTCAAATCTAACTTAGTAAACACCTGAGCTCCCTATAACTAATCAAGTAAATCATCAATCCTTGACAATGCGTACGTATTCTTCACTGTCACCTGATTCAACTGTCTATAGTCAATACATAATCTTAAGGTCCCATCCTTCTTCTTCACAAAAAAACCAGAGGTCCCCAAGGTGTCATACTAGGTCTGATAAAACCCTTGTCTAATAATTCCTGTAACTAGGTCTTAAGTTCTTTCAATTCCACTGGTGTCGTCCTATATGGACGAATCGATATAGGAGCAGTACCAGGAACTAAATCAATCATAAACTCCATCTCTCTTTCTAGGGGAAAACTTGGTAATTTAATAAGGAACACATCTAGGAAATCCCTAAAAACAAGAATATCTTGTACAATTTGCTCAGTTCGGGTATCAGTTACATAAGCTAAGTAAGCCTTATATTCACCTCGAATCAGTCTGAGAGCATTCATTGAGGAAATCAATCTAGATGGCACTACTTGACTAACACCTCAAAATACCACCCTTGGTTGCTTAAGGGATTCAACAGTCACTTCCTTAGTATAGCAATTTATTACTACCCTATGAGTAGTAAGCCAGTTCATACCCAATATGAGATCTATCTCCTTTAACTGCAATACTTTCAAATCAGCCTTTAATTCTGCCTGATCAGTTTGAACGATACACCCTTTATAGACTTCCCAAGTAACTGTAGTACTTCCTACTAGAGTACTCACTACTAAGCCACATTTCATCACCTCTCTCTCATAATGCAATTTAGATGCCAAACATGGTGCAATGTATGAATAAGCAGATCCTGGATCTAATAAGGCAAATACCTCAAATTGAAAGACATGCTGATGTGAGCAAGGCTGTACATGACAAATATATCAACAAACACTGAGATCAACACGACGCTAATCGAGACTTCATGTTACCTCGTAGCCCTGCAAGTAGGACTGGGCTTAAAAGATTCAAGGCCTCGTTAAATTCATTCATGGCTCGCGTGGTTGATGATGGACACCAGAAGAATTAAGATTCTCACTCGCAACTTTAGTTTGTCAGTTTAAGCTAAGTTCTGGGCCTAAATAGCACTTGACAGGTGTGCACGCTATGCGTGTACACTAGCCCCCAATAGACCAGACGCCAGGCATGCCAGGCCAGGTGCATCACCTGTCCTCTTTTACTTTGGGTTGTTTTCCTACTAGTTTGAAGATGAATTAAAAAGTATTATTTTACCTATTTAGGCCTAGGATGTTAGCCCACTTTCAAGTTATTTTGGTAACTATAAATAGTTGCCTTGACATTAGTTTTAGGGTTACATTTTGATAATGTGAGAGCTTTATTAGGAATTTCTTCATGTTCTTGTTGTTCCATGAACCCTAACTTTACTTATCAATTAATCTCAATTGTGGTGTATTATTTTGGTTTAATTTTCTTAGTTGACTACTTGGTCTAGGTTGCTTGGACAATTATGATCCTTGAGGTCTAGAAAAGTATTGAAAACCTTGCATACTAGTTTGTTTAAAGGCTTCCAAATCATATCAAGACTAATCTCCTTCCGTGCGCGCATCATCTTTGGTATCAAAGCATTAGTATGGAGGAGAATTCTTATTCAATTCCATCAGAATTCAAGAAACTGCCGCCAATCACCATCCAAATATCATTGGTTTATCAATTCAAGTGTGAATTAATGATCCGGACCTTAGTTTGTACCCTTGGAGATCAAATAAAAAAATATAATCCAAGGATTGCAATATAGGATGCAACCTCGAGTCGTCTCACTTAATCGTAACCTAAACAAATGGACCTAAGCTAACCTATATGTCATGAAATACAAGCTAATTTAGTAAGGAGGGGGTTTTGATCTTTGGAAACCTTAACAGTATTAAATGGAATTGTAAGAAAAAATGTGTAAAATGTAATTTTGGATTTTTGGGAATGGAAAACGGTAAGATAAAGACAAATGATCAAGTGGTGATAGTATCCTCTTGAAAATGAGCTTTGGCTATCATAAAAACCATGAAATTGTCACCAATTGATATAGGAAACTTGGGTTCAATCAATTAACTTTAACCTAGGGTTTTCAATTATTCTTCTTGTTTATTTTGTTGAAACTTTCAGTTTATATTGAAAAAATCCAAAAAAAATCTGAAAATAGTTTGAAAAAAAGGTTTTAAAGGGGTTTTAAAAACGAAAAACATGAAAAAAAAATCCAAAAAGAGAGTTCAGAAAAAAAAAGAAGTTCAAAAAATGAAAAAAATAAAAAATTGTAGAACCGAAAGTGTTACTGTCGAGTTTAAAAATTACATTATTTTGGAAAGTCTTACGTGATGGATTGGCAATTGAATTGGATGAAATTTTTGTCCTATCTTGCGTGACCTTACTTTGAAAAGAGTTCCAAAACTTGGTGCCATTGTTGGATTCCCTGATTGGAAGGAGTTAGGTTTTTCGAAGCACAACTTGAACGTTGAGGATTCGAGAGGAAAAAGGCAAGAGGGTGAGATCATTAGAGTGGACAAGACACAAAAGGGGAGTATTCTCAATTCGAGTGAAACACGTGAGGGAGTGTTTTGTAAGGTTATTTATCTACTGACTTTTTCTTTGCAGGAACAATTTTCATTAGAGGTTTGTCTAATGATAGCATGAGAGGCCAACAATTGGGTAGGGTGCAAGCAGCCACCTTGGAGGCGATCTAGCAGCTGATTAAGAGCCTAAATACTGCTCTTGCTGGAATTAAAGGAAAAATGGAGAGGCAAGTCTGAGAGATTGTTGATTTGAGGCATGGCGCACGCGAAGAGCCACGAATGGGATGCACTGGTCCTATAAACCGATGTGTTTCGATTGTGTTAAAAGACTATGGATCTAATGATGGGGGGGATTATATGAGACCACAGGGATGAGATCAACGAACTAATTTTGGGGATAGACTAGAGAATGATATTAGATTTATTAAGATGCAAATTCCACCATTCAAAGGAAAGAATGATTCGGAGCTCTACCTTGAATGTGAATGAAAAGTGGATATGATTTTTGAATGCCACAACTTTTTAGAGGAAAAGAACGTAAAACTCGCAGCCGTTGAATTTTTTGATTATGCACTAATTTGGTGGGATCAATTGGTGATTTCTAAGAGAACAAATAGGGAGGAACCCGTGAGTACTTGGGTTGAAATGAAAGCGATCATGAAGAAGCAGTATGTTCCATCTTATTACAACCAAGAGATGCATCAAAGGCTCCAACGCCTAACAATAGGGGAATCGGACTGCGGAGGAGTATCATAAGGAGAAGGAGATCACAATGATAAGGGATAATTATAAAGAGGACCCTGAGGCCATAATGGCTCAATTTTTGAGTGGTTTGAATAGAGAAATAGCCAACGTAGTTGATTTGCACAACTACACTGACCTCGAGGAGATGGTGAACATGGAAATGAAGGTCGAGAGGCAACTTAAGTTTCGTGAGACAGCAAAGAGTGGGATGAGTTCTACTTCAAATTGGAACTTAAATTTGCCACTAAAAGAGGAGAATTCAAAAGGAAAGGGGCTAGAATCCAAGAGGCCGAACCAAACTCTTCCAGAAACTAAAGGTATATCTACAACCCCTAACTCTCAAGCTTCTTCTAGCAAACATTTTTCAATTAAATGCTCTAAATGTTTTGGAACTAGGCATATTGCCTCCCAATGTCTGAATAAGAGGGCCATGGTTTTGAGGTATGATGGGTTGATTGAATCTGATGATTACAAGGAATGATTTAAGGATGACGTTTTGAAGGGAGAGGAAAATGAAACTTGTATGGGATAGGCTGTTAAAGGCAAAACTCTCGTGGTTAGGAGGGTGCTTAGTGTTCGGCATCGGACTAAAATGTTAGACCAATAAGAGAACTTATTCCGTACCCGATGTTTGGTTAGTGGTAAAGTTTGTAGCTTGATCATTTATGGAGGGAGTTACACCAATGTTGCTAGTTTGGATATGGTTAGAAAATTGGGGTTAATGGTTGTAAAGCATCCAGATCTGTATCATTTACAGTGGTTCAATAATAGTGGGGAAGTTAGCGTGACCAAACAAGTGCTACTATCTTTCTCTATTGGACGGTATGAGGGCGAAGTTCTTTATGATATAGTACCTATACAAGCTGGTCATGTTCTACTTAGAAGATCGTGGCAATTTGATCATCGAGCTAACCATGATGGATACACCAACAAGTACTCGTTCAAGTTCAAGCAGCAGAATTTCATTCTTGAACCAATGACTCCACAAGAAATTTACTTAGACCAAATTCAAGCCTTGAAAGGAAGATTCGGTTTGGGTAGTGAGGAGAAAAAATAAAGAGGGACAAGAAGCTGAAAAGAAAGGAGATAATGGCTCATAGGAGAGAGAAAACACTAGTGAGCAAAAGAATGAATGATGCGTAGAAGAGAAAAGTGTAAGGAGGGAAAACAAGAGAGAACTGAGAGAAAAGAAGGTGTATGCATATGAAAAGGACTTAAGGAGAGCATATGGAGCGAAGAGTGTTTTGATTGTGATTAGATATAGGGATTGTTTTCTTTCAGATACTAACCCTATCGATGAATCTTTGCCTAGTGTTTTAAGTCTCTTTTGCAGGAATATGAGGATTTTTTCCCAGAGGAGATGCCAAAAGGGCTACCTCCTTTGTGAGGTATAGAGCATCAAATTGACTTTATCTCAGGGGCACAAATTCTAAATAGGCCAGCCTATAAGAGTAATCCAAAGGAAACAAAATAGCTTCAACAACAAGTAGATGAATTGCTTGCAAAGGGGCACGTGCATGAAAGTCTTAGTCCTTGTGTAGTTCCAGTCTTACTGGTGTCAAAGAAGGATGGATCTTGGCGCAAGTGTGTAGACTTTCAAGTTGTCAATAAGATCATAGTAAAGTATCGACATCCTATTCCTCGACTTAATGATATGTTGGATGACTTGCATGGTGTATGTGTTTTTACAAAAATTGATATGAAAAGTGGTTATCATCAAATTCGCATAAAACTCGGGGATGAATGGAAAACTGAGTTTAAGAATAAATATGGATTATATGAGTGGTTAGTTATGCCATTTAATTTATCTTATGCACTGAGTACCTTCATGAGATTAATGAACCATGTCTTGTGTGATTACTTGGGATAATTTATTGTTGTGTATTTTGATGATATACTTGTACATAACATTACTTTGAATGATCGTGTGGAGCATGTGTGTTGTGTGCTTGATACTTTGAGAAGTGAGAAGTTGTTTGCAAACCTTAAGAAGTATACTTTTTGCATTGATAAATTGACATTCTTGGGGTTTATTATAAGCTCGAAGGGGATTGAGGTAGATGAGGAGAAGGTGAAGGCCATTCAAGATTGGCTAACACCAAAGAGTGTTTCAAACGTAAGGAGCTTTTATGTCTTAGCTAGCTTTTACCGGCAGTTTGTGAAACACTTCTCCACCATTGCTGCTCCTTTGATCGAAGTTGTTAAAAAGGAGAAGGAATTTAATTAGGGAAAAGATCAAGAGCATGCATTTAACTTGTTGAAACAAAAGATATGTACTACACCTGTGTTGTGTTTGCCTAATTTTGATAAAGCTTTTAAAGTAGAATGTGATGCCTCCAGGATCGGTATAGGTGCTATCTTAATATAGGAAAACAGGCCTATTACATACTTCAGTGAGAGATTAAGTGGAGTGCAACTCAATTATCCAACTTATGAAAAAGAATTTGTCATCAAGACCAATCATGAGACTCTTAAGTATATGAAAGCACAAAGTAAATTAAGCAAGAAACATGTAACTTGGGTGGGGTTCTTGGAAAAACCTTTCCATACGTTCTGTACTACAAGCAAGGTAAGGAGAATATGGTCGTCGATGCTTTATCATGCAGGTATTCCTTAATCTCAACTCTTACTTTAAAACTTTTAGGGTTTAAGCATCTTGAGGAATTGTATGCCAATGATGTGGACTTTGCTAGTGTCTATGCCACTTGTGAACATGGTGCTTTTGGGAAATACTTTAGGCATAATGGTTATTTATATTGCTAGAATTGTTTATGCATGCCTAATTGTTCATTGCGTGAATTATTTGAGCTTGAAGCCCACAGTGGAGGACTTATGGGGCACTTTGGTGTCGATAAGACTTTGGACATATTGTATAAGCATTTTTATTGGCCAAGAATGTGAAAGGATGTAGAACACATTTTTGCCTACTGCATTGCTTGTAAGCAAGCTAAATCGACCACTAAACCTCACGGCCTATACACGCCCTTACCTGTACCTAGTCACCCTTAGATGGACATTTCTATGGACTTTGTTATAGGGTTGTTGAAGATAAAAAGGGGTGTAGATAGCATTTTTGTTATTGTGGACAGATTTAGTAAGATGGCTTACTTTATTGCTTGCAAAAAAAAACTAATGATGTCGTGTATGTTGCTGATTTGTTCTTTAAAGATGTTGAAATATTGCATGGTATTCCTAGGTTAATAGTTTCGGATAGGGACACCAAGTTTTTGGGTCATTTTTGGCATGTTTTATGGGGAAATTTGGGAAATAAATTGTTATTTTCTACTACTTGTCACTCACAAACCGATGGGCAAACAAAATTTGTGAATAGAGAGCTTGGGAGTTTATTGTGTGCTGTGATAGGAAAAATTTTGAAAACGTGGTCGAATTGCTTGCCGTTTATTAAGTTTGCTTATAATCGTAATGTGCATTCTACTACTGATTATTCTCCTTTTGAAATTGTTTATGGCTTTAACCCTTTAACTGTATTGGATATGGTGCCTTACCTTTGTTTGAGTTAACTAGCCTAGATGGAGAGAGGAAAGCCGAGTTAGTTCAAGAGTTGCACGAGAAGGCTAAGCAACACATGGAGCGCAAGAATGAGGTTTATACACACCAAGCCAATAGAGGACGTAAGGAGGTGATCTTCAAACCCGGCGATTGGGTTTGGTTTCATCTTCACAAGGAGAGGTTTCCTAACCATAAACATTCCAAGCTTGATCTGCGAGGAGACGGTCCTTTTCAAGTTTTGGAAAGGATTAACAATAATGCCTATAAAATTGACTTGTCCGGTGAGTACGTGTCTGCTACTTTTAATGTTACTGACTTGTCTCCATTTGATATGGATGCAGATTCAAAGATGAATCTTTTTGATGAAGGAGGGGCTGATGTGAGTAAGGCTACAAATGAAGAATATATCAAAAGACACTGAGATCAACACAACATTAATCTAGACTTGATGCTGCCTCCTAGCCTCGCAAGTCGAATTAGGCTTAAAAGGTTCAAGGATGAGTTAAATTCATTCGTGGCTCGCATGGTTGATGATGGATTATGGTAGAATCAAGATTCTCATTCATAGCATCAGTTTGTTAGTTTGAGCCAAGTTTTGGGCCCAAACAACCCTTGACAGGTGCACATGCTAGGCCTGTACGCTAGTGCCCAGCAGGCCAGATGCCAGGCGCACCAGGCGCGGCACATTGCCTAACCTCTTTTAGTTTAGGTTGTTTTCCTACTATTTTTAAGACGAATCAGATAGTATTATTTTACCTATTTAGGCCCAGGATGTTGGCCCACTTTTAAGCTATTTTGGCAACCATAAATAGTTGCCTTGACATTAGTTTTAAGGTTATACTTTGATAATTTTAGAGCTTTGTAAGGAATTTCTTCATGTTCTTGTTGTTCCATAAACCCTAACTCTACTTATCAATTAATCTCAATTGTGGCGTATTGTTTTGGTTCAATTTTCTTAGTTTACTACTTGGTCTAGGTTGCTTGGATAATTGCGATCCTTAAGGTCTAGAAAAGTATCGAAAACCTTACGTATCTAGTTTGTTTAAAGGCTGCTGAATCATATCAAGATTAATCTCCTTCTGTGCGCGTATCACATACAATACACCTATATCAACATTTGGAGAGTTTTATGCCTCTTGTTTGGTGATGGAAAAAATTCTGGCTTGAGACTATAGTTGATTACGCCACACTTCAGTCGTAACACGAGGACCTACTGAACTAGTTTTGCCTCTACCTCTACCTCTCTGTCCCACTCCACTGGCTCTACTTTATTGAACAGTCGTCTCAGTCATTGAGCCTACTCTCACTCTTGAATGGGCTCCAGAAATTTTAGGACAATCTCTAAGTTAATGCTCATAAGAATCATAACATAAACAAGCTCCTATTAACCTCCAACATTCTCCAGCATGTTTCTTACTATAGTGCTTACAATTAGGCATCTTTAGTGATTGCCTACTATATATCTACCCTCCAGAAAACTGACCTATACTAGAATGGCCAAAGCCACCTTTCAATCTAAGCCCTAACTATCTCGATCTCTATTATGATCATGACGGTTTACTCTGGTGTTTACTAAATCTTCTACCAGAATTAGTTTGAAATTCTTTAGATCTCTTCATTCTGGGCTTCTGTCTATACTCTGCTTGTCCATCCTTTAGTAACTGCTCAATTCGAATCGATGTAGCTCTTAGTTCAAAAAAACTACCCAGATTGGTAATGGCCAGCCTCGTTCTGATTTTCATATTTATTCCATCTTCAAACTGCTTGTACTTTTCTTCTTCAATCGAAATCAAAGTAATAGCATAACCCATCAACTCATTAAACTTGACCTTATACTCAACTACAGTAAGACTTCCCAGTTTTAGATCTAAGAACTCCTTCATCTTCCTATCTAGATAGATCTTAGGCGTGTAATTTTCCTTAAAAGCTCTCAAAAAATCATCCCACTTTAGTCTACAAGGTTAGACAGAACTACCAGGAACAGTCTTCCATGACTAGTATGTTGGACTTGCAATAGCGAGATTGCATAATCAAATCTTTCATCGGACTCGCATTTTATCTAATCAAACCCTCGTTCAGTTCTCTCTAACTAACCTTTTACCTCTGTAGGGCTTGTACTTCTATAGAAGTATACAACCCCTGCTTTCTAAGCTTATCATACCTCCATTCCTTTCTCTTAGGAATTCTCGGAGGCATCTATTTAGAATGAGATACCGGAGACTCTCTATTGGCTCTTATAGACTTAAGGTCAACTGACTGTGATTTGATCTCCTATAGCAAATGACCTATAATAAACAATACTCGTGATCACTTTATGAATCTCTCACTATATATCATGTCTAAATGCTATTATATGTCCCTATAGATGTTAAACCATGCTATGATACCAAAAATTGTAACATCCCATTACCATAAGACATAAGCTCGACATTTTTCGTAATATCCAATCACAAATCCTACAAGAATGGCATGTTAGAGCAATCACATTCACTTCATATGGCATCATAAAGAACATAAGTATTTAAAATGTTAACATATCTCATTTCATTAACAAACCATGTTTTACATTATCATTTCATTACAAACCATCCATATATTTACAATATGAAAACCATCTATGTTCACACTGTTTATACAAAATATTCTACATGAGTTGAAAAACTATACAAAAGCACTCTATCTAAACTCCTCAAATGATAGCTGACCAGACCTTTAAGCCATATCTTGATCCTAAAATGGATAATACTAGACACTAACTAGATTGCTTTATAAGCAAGGTCTTCTTTCAATACCTAAAAATCAGCATTGCAATTTTGATGAGTTTTGTGAAGTCAAAGAGTGAACCATCATTGATGTGTTCACTCAAAACATATCATATATATCACATGAATAAAACCTAGCTTAATCAATATAACACATCATGCAGATTTATGCCTCATATACCATATTATTCATCATGCTTCAATAAGCACCTTAACAATACAATAACTTAATCATTTCGGAAGCACCTTCTGAATGCAAAAACTTCATATAATCATCTCAAAATATTTAACTCATTTATCATAATTCTTCATGTCACCATCAAGTTCATAGGAATTTCACAATCTTATCTCAATATAATTCAACATTCATTTGCAAACAATTGCATAAACACATGTAAAGATACAAATGCAAATGCAAATGAGACTTACTTCCATTTTTAAATTGTTGTGACCAAGTGTCTATTTATCTGTTATCGGTCTCGTATCCATTATGGATGCCAGACTTATTTTAGTATTGTCTTGTACTTGTTATAGATACTGGGTTTATTAAACGTTGAGCCTAAGGCTCTGTGTGCACGTATTTGTGCTTAAAGCTCTTTCCATGTTGACTGCTCCAGTCATAACTCCTTTATATGAACATGCATATTTATGTAATGAAGTGCAACAATTTAACATAACATATAGTCAATCATTTTTTAGTCAAGAAACACATTTAATTACCACAATTCATCGAATATATATCCATCATTCGACATATAGTTGAGAATTCATTTTCCTTATTCACATTTAAATCACAAACACTCCCAATATAGTCCCAAATATCAAACTCCTCAAACAGTCAATTGTCTGAAATCATCAATGTCATAATTATATCAATATAGAGAAATCAAGTTTAATCAAAATAATATGAACAGAACACGTTTCTAATTGAGGTCCCATGTCTAGGTTACTCATAGTACACTCTAGTTAGGTATTGCCTCGACGAACTAGCAATGTTTGGATGGTGTCGGTCGATTTATGCCTCTAAATCAAGCAATAAACACATATACACATCATTACTTGATCAATCAAATAAATACTCAAATTTACACATATATATGTGTCGTATTCAACGCATGCTCAATTGATCATTCCGGGTATGTAACCTTATTCACAAATCTTAATCATTTATACATCTTGACTTATACATCATTTAGTTTGCAATTAGGTTTATGCCTCAAGTAAACTTGATCATTTTCCATTCATAATTCATAAATTCATTATTTATTTCCTAGTATTATACATTCACACAATTTCCTCAATTCTTATTCATTCATACCTAATTCATTATACTCATATTCTTTGGATCTCATTTGCATTCATAAAAACATCTCTATACTATTAACAACTCATATTTCACACTTATCCTTGTACATTTTCATGATCAAAAACCTCTTATAAAATATATACATTCACCAAATTTTTTCCAGCAATATATTTTCATACATTTACTCAATTCTCATTCATAATTACCCCATGTTCTTTAATGCTCATTCATCCATACCTTATACACATTTATCATGTTCTTAAGATCTTTTTTGCATTAAAGAACTCATTTATTCCTTTAACAAACCATAATTTTCCAAATTTGAACTCAACCACATCAAAACAGTCCCTTCTTTAGGTTATGAATTCAATTAACTACATAAAATTATCAAGATATCTTCTAGAAAAACTATTTCACAGAAGCATTAATAAGAAATTAATAAATATTTTTCATGTTTTATACTTTGACTAATTCTAGCTCCAAATTTCCAAAAAATTAGGAAATAATATAAGGTTCCTCCACAGGGGTCTGTCACAAGCAGTATTAGGAAAACAAGCATAACTCAAGCTTTTGTCACTATTTTATCAAGAAAATTTCACAGAGGTCAATCTAAAACCTATATATATAACTTTCATTCTTTTGGTTTCTTCAAATTCATTCCCTAAAGATATGTAAAAAAGATCAAAAGAGGAAGATGAATTTGAAACCAGAATTTCTACCTACAACTCTAAGTTTTCAGATTCAAGAACACTTCAATAAAACCTATCTTTACCATGAATCCACCTTCATTTATGCACAAAATATCAATCTAAATCATCCATTAACATTCTATAACCTACTATTTTCGTACATACAAAAACATAATAGAAAAGTACCCAAGTCATGCAGAAATGTCCAGCACAATCAATCATTAACATCATTCACAATTCATCCTAATTCTTTATCATCAACTCTCTATTATAACATGCCATAAACACTAATCTTTTACTTACTTGTTTAATTCTAATCCCAGCTCAAAAGTCACTCTAAATCAATACTCCAAACATGCATAACCATCATACATTCAAGGTGGAACTTGGGTGATTTTAGCTAGGTTCAATGAACAACAACAATCTGATCTTTTACTTAAATTTGTGAAGGTAAAATATGGATTATTAGTGTAGCAATTGGACATGATCATAAGCAAACATATGTAGGTGAAATAGAAGAGTGTTTTGGTGGTGTGTAAGAGGAAGGAAGAACAAGAATGAGCTTAGTTAGATGTTGGCCCGCGATTTTTTTTCTTTAATTAAGCATGATTTAAATAAATTTTGAGGTGTTGATAGAATAATTTTTGGAGTTAATTTGGTATGTCAATATTAGGAGGAATTTGTTACATTAGTTAGTTAAATTAAATTGTAAGAGTTTATATGAATAAGGGCAATTTTGGAATTCACTAAAGCATTTTAAGACATAAGGCATGGGGGAAGGGGCAAAGTGGACATTTTATGCTCATTAAGGGTATTAAGGGAAGAAACAAGGGTGTCTTGCAATTGAGGAAGCCAAAAACGTGAATGAGAAAGGGAGAGGAAGACAGTTTTGGTGGTTTGAGAGGAAAGAAGAGAAAATCAACTAGGTTTTAATTTTTCTTAGCTTTTAAGAGAGATTTTGAGGTTATGCAAGAAGAGAAAAAGGTAGAGGAAGAAAATAGTTTTCTTTTAAGCCAAGAAACTCATTATTCGGTGAAGATTCAAGGTAAGTGTATTTTGAATTCTATGGATTTTTGGAAGGGTTTTAGTCCGTGGAGTGTTTATGTATTCTATAATCAATTTGATTGAATTTGCTTTGTGGGTTTTCAATTTTGCAACCCTATTGAATTTGGAATTTTGCCTATGAAAAGGGAATCAAGAAAGACAAGGGGAGTAAGAGGAGAGGCACCTTTGAGAAAATTATAAGCAAGGAATTGAAGGTGGGTTACATTTTTATAATTGAGTAATAAGCTATAAAGGCTTCTTTCAAGAAATGGAAATAAATGATTTTCAACTACTTTATTCATGTGCATTTATTACTTTTTAAATTCTTTAAGAACATGCTACATGTTTGTATATGAATTGTGTTATTGATTTATGAAATGAATGCTTGAAATGATTTTGAAAGAATATGAAAATGATTTTGAAACGATATTATGGTTATGAAATCAAGTTTCATAAATGTGTCATTTTGGGCAATATGTTTATAAGATGTGAAATGCATGATCATGTGGATTTGTGGTAGTCCCATAAGTTAAGTGAAGTGTAATTTGACTAAAGGCTTCGCTCGCCTACCCACTAGTGGCTTGGAGCTCCTTCATAGACTCCCCTAAATTCATAGCTACATAAGACCATTAAGTGGGATTGCGATAGTACGTTATGTTCACGGCTACATAAGACCATTATATGGAAATGTGTAGTACGTTCTATGTTGGACACACCCAAACCATTTTGATATGCTTATGACTTGACAAGTTTTATGAATGCATGATTCATGTTGCTTATGAATTGTTTGATAAATGAGAATTTGGGAAAATATGTGCTTTATGATTCAATGTGAATTTTTACAAAGGAAATGAATATTTCAATAGTTTTTGCTTGTTACCGATTAGAAAACTATTACCTACGAGCTTTAAGATCACCCCTTCTATTCTTCCCCATCTTCAGGTGATGAGCAAGATATCGAGTGATCGAGCATAAAGGCATTTCTCTGAGTTCTGCTTATTTTGTATTTTAAGCTAGTTTTTGTAAAACAAGGCTTTAGTTACATTTTGATCAATTCTACTTTATGTAAACTATGTATTTTTGGATTATGATGTATTGTAGCTTGAAATTCCTATTAAAGCTTTATAAAAATCTCATCTTATGATGTTAATGAAAAATTATTGTGTCAACTCATGATTTCTCAAAGTTTGTATATTGCATTTTTTTTAAGTTTTTCATAAGGGTAAAAAATGTATTCTAATTTTAGGGATAACAATAGTATTGATTTAGGTATAATTATACAAAGTTTTCTTCATATAAGTTGTAGCTTATCCTCTTAGCTTTCCAACGGTATATAGTTTGTAATTTTTGGACTTTGGATGAGAAAGTTATGGTTGTTACATGATAACAGGTGTTGGCAGTCTAAAGAACTATCCTTGACGGGTTTTTTGTCTGATTTTTAGAGTTTGTCGTGGTGAACCCAAAACTACACCGTAGCAAACTTTTTCAGAAGGGAGTTTCGCCACAGTGAAGCCAAAAGTCGACCACGGCAAACTTTTCCCGAATGCCTTATTTGGTTGGTATGGATTCTTCCTTAGGAAAGTAATCTTTTTCCTAAAATTTATATTATTACGTTTAGTTCATTTTTTAAGTAGTTAGGAAAGTAAAAACTTTCCCAATCTAGGGAAAGTAGTAGCACTTTACTTGGATTCTAAATTTCAACACTCCCTTGGTATTTAGATGACTTTTCTCAAGAATTTATTCTAAAAATATGCTAGCTAATTTAACCCTTCCTTCTCTCTTAACTTTACGACAATTATTTTATAAAACCCTACCTCTTCTTGAACTAATGTTAAGAATATCATACCAAACTTGGCACTAGATTTTTTAAATTTATGAAATAGTTCCTAATTTTTTTTAAAATTAGAAAATAGTCCATTTTCATATACAGTTGTACTGTATGTTTTTAACCCTATCTCCAAAAATTATAATAATAAATAATAATCAGAATTTTAATTTAATAATTATTAATAAATATAATTAAATTTAAAATATATAAATTTCAAATAAATTTTAATTTAATAATTAAAAATATATAAAATAAATATTAATTTATAAATAATAATTTATAAATTATTTATTTAAAAAATATTTTTATTAATACTTTATTAATAAATATTATATAAAATATTAAAATAAATTTAAATAAAAATAATT
>JANSVA010055815.1:0-12716 GCA_025504915.1 Erythroxylum reticulatum | reverse complement strand
ACAAATCCTAAACCTAGGAGTTCATAAATCATAGCTAAACATGGATTAAGCTACTCCCCTTTTAAGCCCATTGAACTTAAGTCATTGCTACATCTTCAAGAGGAGAGAGGTGCCTAGCCACACATAGCTCCAAGAGACTTCACAACCGAGAACTCACTGGAGATACCCATGGTAGCAGTCGATGGTGGAAATTGGAAGGAAATGATATGGATGAGAGAAGACGATAGTGTGCGTGTGAAGATGGAGTTGTATGAGATGATGAATAGTAGTATGGAGGTGTCGGCTCTCTCCCGTTTTTGTAAGTTAACCTAAAATAGGTCCTTTTCATAAAATGGGTTGATGGATTGGGTTGCACAGTTGGATATATTGTTGAAAATGGTCCGAGTCTATGCCAATTTGAAGGTTTCGCCGTGGCGAGAGGATGAGCTCACTGCAACGAACTTTTTCCGAAAGGTCTCGTCAATAGATCTTCATATTTCGCTGTCGCAAAACATCATCCTCGCTATAGCGAACTTGCCTGTTGCACTCATTGACTTGTTGACTTGTGCTTTGCTCTTCACTCCTTGGCTCTAATTCTTAGATCTCCTACAATGAAAAATAGTAGTTTGCAGTATCAACTATTCTAAGAAAATCAATTTAGTGCAATTACTAATTATTTGTGACAATTTTATCCTCAAACTACATTAATTTAATACAAGCACTCAAGAGTTAAATTAAGCACATAATCTGAAAATAAGAGCCAAGAAGTATAATAAAAGTCATAAAATTGTCACCAATGGGTATAGGAAACTTAGGTTCAATCAAATTCCCCTACACTTAGACCTTTGTACTCCAAGAAAAAATTTATAAAAGTCAAAGAAACATAAATGTAAAAGAAAATTCTAAACATGCTTAAAAATGAGAGCAGAAATCAGTTAAGTCATTTCCTCATAAATCAACCCAAGTAAACTGAAAGACTGCTAGGAAAATAAACAATATAAGCATTTAATCCAAAAAATTGGACAGAAGTGATTTCTCTCAAGGTAATGTGTTTAATCTCTCAACTCTCTTATCTTGGGATAATTTCACTCTACAATCTTCGTAGTCCATTATCTTCCATAAGCTTGTGATAATTCTACCTCTCCACCACAAGAACTATAATTCTGAAAATCAAGAGGACTTTTCAAATTGTAATATATAGAAGGCTAAATGAAATGCATTGAATAGAAGAAGGAAAAATGAGTATATGCACCACAATTATTTTTATCATGAAACACACGCCAACTATACATAAGAAGATATTTACACAAACAACAAACATAATTTAACACATTTTTATTACATTTCTCTTTTGAGAAAGTTTTTTTTTTCAAACTGGAACTTTTGGAACTCTTTCTTCTTTCTCTTTTTTAAGAAACCCCTTCTTTTTTTATTATCTTTAATAGAGATGAGATACTCATATGAATTGTGAAATATGCATGCACTCAAAAGAAGGCTCAAAGTGGCTAGCAACGGTTAAGTGTTTGGGGTTCGTGGTTAGGTAAGAAGGGTTTGGAAAGGAATGCCTCTATCATATTAATAAAATTTTAGTTCATCAAGCTTTGATCAAGAATTAAAACAAGTTCTAGAGAGATATGGAATTAAGTAGATACACACAAAAATGAAAGAATTGAGGCCTAAATATCCTTCCAACAAGGTTAGTATCTCAATTAAGCAATCTTAAGGTTTAAAAACACATAATGTTACTCTCTTAGTGTACCCTCACTTTCTTCTCATGAAAACATTGAAAATGAAATTATCCGAAATCAACTATCATTTAGAAACATAGATGGTGCTTTCAAAAACACATGGACAACTTTGAAATTTATAAAATCTTTAAGACACAGGAGTGAAAATAATTTAATTTGGGAGAATTATTGAAATGAGGGAATTTAAAAAAGTTTCTTTTATGAAGGATAGCATCCCTTATTTGAATAATTCTCCCATCTCTGTGGCGAACTACAAATTTGTAGCGTCATTGTGGCAAACCAAGAGTTTGCCATGACGAAAATTTGCAAAAACACTTGAAATATGCAATTCACCTCAATTACCAAGTTTAAAATTTTGCATAGGACATAGATGACTTGCACATGCAATTAAATGGAAAAAAATTATGCATAAAGAAAAAGTTTCCAAATAATTTGCCAAAATGGAATAACCTCCACCACACTTAAACATCATATTGTCCTCAATGTGAATAACAATTAAAACACCATGATGCAATGAATAGTAAGTGGAAGACTATTGAATAACAACATACCAGGAAAAACACAATAAAAATATATATAAGCAATTGGCCATTAAGTTTGTACATGAAAAAAATGTAATTGAGCATCCAACAGACTGAAAACTAAAACATAACTAGCTAAAACAAAAAGAATAATGGACTCAAGCTGCTCTCGATGTGCCAGCGCCGCTCAGGGGGTCATCTTCAACAGATGGTAGCTAGAAGTGTAGGTGCTCGGCGAGCAATGCATCCATACGCTGGTGATACCGTCTATCTTCATCAAAGAAAGCCTCTCTCTCCTTCTACCTGGCGATCTCTTGAAAGAGAGTGTCGCGAAGATGAGAGAGGTTCGTATAAAGTTCATCGACTTTACCAGCAAGGGTATGTAAAGTAATGGGCTCAGGAATGCCCTGAGCTAGAGAAGCATCCTCATCTGGTGATGCAGTTGTAGAGGTTGCAACAATATCTTGCACACGAGTGGAGGGATGAGGTGGGTGAATAGTGGGTTGTTTTAGGCAGGTATACCTAAAGAGAGGGGCTGGGTTGAAATAGATGTCATTGTTTAATTTCGGGACATTGTGTGCTCGAAATATGTCAGTGATGAATAGGGGAAGGTGATGACGTTGGTGAATTTGGTAGTGGTTATGGAGTCATGTATAGCGGAGGATATAGCATCAGCTATATCGACTAGGTAACTAGTCATTAGGAGGTAGATATGGAGGGCTTATTATTTGGTTACATATGCGAGTTGGGTGGTTAGGATGTTATTGTTGAAGACTAGGTGTAGCCAAGGACGAGTTGCAGGTCAGAGATCAGATCTTTTGAGATATAATTGGTAATTTCTTAGTCAATGCCATTTGGCGCCCTCTTGACAGAGGGTGTGAATAACATCATCTAAGGGATAGTTATGGATCAACTTATCGTAGTGGCAACGGAGAATGGGAGGAAGATTGAAATGTCGACGGATATTAGTGGTGGTAAAGGCATTAGGTGCTTTAACACCACGAAAGTTAATTTCCATGGTGTTATGGAATCTGACATAGGTATAGAAATGGAAAACGAATTTATCGTTGCCTTGGTCACGTGGTTTGACTAATCCTGTAAGTTGGGAGGAAACAAGTTGTTGCACAAAGGGATTGTCAAGAGGAGCTAAGGGAAAGGGTCACTCTTTGATAAATGGCCTAGTGTCTACTTTTTCAACTAGTTCCGCGAAGGTGAAACTATCAAAAGAATTAGAATAAATAGGAGGGCTAGGAGGGGCAGTAGGGGTGCTATGTGTTGGGAGTTTAACACGAGGCATTGTTCTGGAAAAATGCACATCGAAATACAACTTAAACAAATGAGTAAAACAAACTACCCTAAGCACAATGAATCGAAAAAGGAAAATGGAAAAGAGGAAATAAGAAACTTAATCTACCCCTAAACAATACAAAACGAAGAAAATGAAAGGAAAATACTTATGAAGTTGGAAAAAAATGCGTAGAGAGTCGGAAGGAGGAGGAAATGCGAGTATGGCCACAGTGAAGAGTTTGAGAGAGGGACGAAGAAGAGGGGTCAGGGGTGAAATGACGAAAAGGGACAGAGGGTATACCAAAGGTTAAGAGAAAATAAGGGTGGAATGGTAATTTCACCGCATCAATTTTTCGCAATTTAAACTTTCACCGTAGCGAACATTGAAATTTATCGCAGCGAACTTAACCCTAGACACGTCAACAAAGAAATATCAATATTTCACTGTAACGACATGAACTCACATCACGGCGAAATTAAACTGAAAGAAACAAATAAGAATGCTGGGAGGTTCGCTACGGCGACATGGAATCCACGCCACGGTGAAATAAACCTGAGAGGAATAGAAAGAAATGAGGTATGTTCGTCGCAGCAACGCAAACTTCACACCGTGGCAAGGTTCAGCTAAAAGAAAGAGGAAGGTTGTGAGGAACTTTTTCCACGGCTACATGGAATCCACACTGTGGCAAAATTTTCCTGAGAGTAACATGAAGGAAATAACGTAAGTTCTCCACGGCGATGTGGACTTCACATTGTAGCGAAGGTTATTTGAAAGGAAAACAAAGCAAAGACAGAAATGAGAAAAATGACTCACAAACACACAAAAGACACAAGCTGGATATTCCGTACACTTAGAGATCATATACAAGTATTCACGCACCATAATAACTTAAGAAAACTAAGTGCAACACATTCAATCACATCAATTCCTCAAACTTGAAGATGTATCATGCCTAAAGCTGAGAAGTACAACAAACATAAATAGGAGAGGACTTATTGAATTGAAAAATTGCTTAAACTACAAGCTAATATAATGTCCTATTGAATTGGTTTCTCCCCTACACTTATTCAACAAACTAATGCATTCACAATATCATAATTAGTCATAGAGCAAAAGTAAGTAAACAAGTGAAAGAGAGAAACAACTTGATGATCACGAAGGTTCCTGTTGCTCTTAGTGAACCTTCGACAGATAACCATGTTGTGGTAAGATGACTTTACCATTTGCCGCATCAGTGTTAGCCTCCTCAATTACAGATTCACTTAAAACAGGAACGAAAAACCTTTCTCCCTAGGGGTCATCATTAACAATTAAAGAATTCAATGAGTTCTGTGCAGAGTTTGAGTAAGCATATTAGAGTTCAAACTCAGAGCATGCATCATCAATAATCATATCAAGAATGTTAACTTCTAAAAGTGAGTAATCTTTATGGGTATGTTTCATAGCTTCGTACATGTTAAAGCTCACTTATTGGTCTCCTACCTCCATGATAATGGTACCTTCTTTCATGCTAATTACAGTACTATCATTCCTTAATAAGGGTCTACCGAGAATCAATGTAGTGTCCTGCACAACTTTAGAAGACATGTCAAGTAAATAAAAGTCAGATGGAGAGACCAAACCCTTTAGTTGGACCAAAATGTCCTTTATAATGCCTACTTGATGCCTAAGAGACCTATCAGCCAATTATGACACTACAAATGTAGGTTTTACACTTTTGACTCCTAATGATTTGAAGATAGACTAAGGCATCACATTAATGGCCACCCTTAGATCTAACAATGCTTCTCCTATAGTAACTTTTCCTATAGTGCACGAAATGGTGAAAGATCTAGGGTCTGGGCATTTTACCGGGATTTGGGGTTTGAACAATGTAGACACATTTTAGATGACTTACACTCTTTCATTCGGTCTGAACTTTCTTTTATTAGTGCACAGGTCCTTAAGATATTTAGCATAAGAAGAACCTTTTTCGCAAGGTTCAGCAAAGGGATATTGACTTCTACTTTTCCAAACAAATGAATGACATCTTTCTTATGTTTAATATTAGTCATCCTTTTGCTAAGCAAATATGAATTGGAAAAGGAAAGTCTTTTAGGTTTACCTCCTCATCATTTGCTTCATGGGCTCCTTGTTTACTTGATTCTAGGTTGGTTTCAGGATTCTCTTCCTTGCTCTTTAATGGTTTGGACTCCTTTTCAGTTAGAAGTGCTTTCTCTTTGGAACTTTCAGACTTCTTGACTCTCCCATTTGTTAAAGGCAATTCTCTGCTCTCAATCTCCTTTTCATGTTCTCCCTCATCTTGAATTTTGAACCTCACTTGTTTCCCATTTCGGAGGGTTATGGCATTCAAACTTTTAGGGTTCATAACAGTATTAGAGGGGATTGTTCCATTGCTTCTTGCTTGGTTCTCATTCACGTTGTTAGTTAATTGAGTGACGTAGGAGTTAATATTCTCAGCCTTCATCTCCCATTGCTCCATTCTCTTTTATAGAGCATTGAATTGAGCAACATTTTTAGAAGAATCCTATTGAATGAGAGAGGCTATTGAATTGAACTGGTTATTGTTCAAAGTCCTTTCCTCTTTCATCAGCGCCATCATATTATGCAGAAGTTGATTAGTGTCCTCCTTTGTTGGGACAATCAGACCTTGCGCTTGGTTGTGGAACTGGTTTGTTGAAGTACCAACTCCTCCACCTTGTTGAAATCTGTTCAGAACTCTTCCTTCTTCATTCCTCCAACTGAGCCTAGGATTTGCTTTCCATCCTTCGTTATAGGTGTTGGAATCGGGGTCTCATTTCTAATTGGGCCGACCCTGATATACAGTGGACACCTATTCATTACGACCGGGGTAGACACTAGATATGTACATTACTGACCCACAAGTATCACAACTAGGTGCAGTAAGATCCATTGAAGGTGTTGGGCGATGAACACTCATATTTTTCAATTCTGCTATGATGAAGGACAATTGTGAAGTCACTTTATTCTCTAAAGAGTCAACTGTAGACTCTAGACTTTCCATTCTTCTAGATTGGGTTGTCGAAGCTCCCAACTCATGTATGCCTTTGGTATCTCTAGCATTGTACTGTTGATGATTTAAAGCCATCTTCTTGATCAGATCCCATGCCTATGAAGCTGTAAGGTCAATCAAAGAACCTCCTGATGTTGCATCCAACATATCTTTATCTTGACTTTTCAACCTATCATAAAAATACTATACCAACTGCTCATCAGGTATCTGATGGTAGGGGCATTTGGACAACAAATCTTAAATGCGGTTATGATATTCATAGAGGGACTCATCATAATCCTGACGTGTGGAATAGATTTCCTTCCTCATTGACGAAGTTCTTGAGGCCGGGAAATATTTCTCCAGGAATGCCTTTCGCAGATTTGCCCAACTATGGTAGGCTTTCGCCACATGTCTTGGGAGGCTCATATACCACTCCCTTGCTTTTCTCTCCAAGGATAGGTGAAAAAACTTCCATAGTACTTGATTAAGTGAGGCTCCCACATGTTTCATACTTTGACAAATCATGGACAACGATTGCAAATGGATATAGGGATCTTCTCCTGTCAAGCCATGAAATTTAGGAAGAGAGTTAATGAGCAATCCTTTAACTTCAAAATTCACGTCAAAATTAGGATGAGCGGTAGTAAATAGATCATAATTCACATCAGAGGTAGTTGCTTTCTTAATGGTTCTTCTTTTTTGATTTTTGTTATTCTCACCAACTCGCTTCTGCTCCCCATTAACTCCATTATCATCATTCCTAGGTTGATTGGCATTAAGGTTAGGGTATTGCAGAAAAGCTGGGATCTCAGCCATTATCACTCCTTCCAATGATTCACTCTCATAACTTGGTTGACTAGATTCCTCTTCAATAACTACTTTGCTTCCCTCTTTTTCTTTCCTCTCCTTTCTAATTTTTCTCAAACATCTCTTAATTTCAAGGTAGAAAGGCAGAAGTTTGGCTTTCCGGGGCATGCACGGGAACAATTCAAATGAAAATAATTTGTAACAAAATTTACTTGTAAGCACACAAAGTCAAACAAAAAAATAAGATGTGATGGATGCAAGTATGTAGGTGTGTGAAAGTATGTATGCAAGTAAAGTATGTATGTGTCGAAAAGCAATCAAGAAATGTTCAAAACTAAGTGGGTGTAAGAATGTTAAGTATGAAAGGTGCAAAAAGTTTAGTATACTTTTTGTTTATGTTTTCAAAGTTCTTATGCTATGTAAAGAAATTGAAAGCCTATATTATTGACAAGTATGAATTTAAACTATCTAGAATGCAATCTAAATTTAGGCTCCTATCCTCACTTAGCAGCAAAATGACAAAAGCTAACTTAGAGAACTAATTGCTTGCTTCCTTGGCAACGACGCCATTTTGATCCTGACCTTAGTTCATACCCTTAGAGGTCAAATAAAAAATATAATCCAAGGAATTCAATATAGGATGCAACCTCAGGTCATCTCACTTAATCGGAACCTAATGAATGGACCTAAGCTAACCTATATGTTATGAAATGCAAGCTAAATTGGTAAGGAGGGGATTTTGATTTTTTGGAAACCATAACTTAATTAAATGGAATTGTGAGAAAATGTGTAAAATGTTTTTTTTGGATTTTTGGGAATGAAAAAAAAAGTTAAAGATAGTGATCAAATGGTGATAGTATCCTCTTGAAAATGAGATTTGGCTATCATAGTTCGAAATCAATTTTTGATGGGAGTGGAAATCACTAAGTTTCAAATGGTAAACCTTAAAGAACTCTTTAAGTCCAAGGTTTTAATTAATGAACTCCATTTCTTAAGACCTTGTTAAATGCCCCTAGTGTGTTTAGTAGGTAAGTCAATTCAACAAGTCACTTTGAGATCTCAAATCGACTCAATATCAAGTACAACTATGCAAGATAAAAGAGATTTAACAAGATCACAAATAGACATATATGAGACTTCATATATTTAAGCTCAAAGTTCTACATTAACAAATCATCACCACACATAAAATATCCAACACTTGATTAAACTCTAATTAAGAATGTTCAACTACAAATTACAAATCCTAAACCTAGGAGTTCATAAATCATAGCTAAATATGGATTAAACTACTCCCCTTTTAAGCCCATTGAACTTAAGTCATTAATACATCTTCAAGAAGGGAGGGGTGCCTAGCCACATATAACTCCAAGAGACTTCACAACTGAGAACCCACTGGAGATAAGCATGGTAGCAATCGATAAGGGAAAGTGGAAGGAAATGGTATGGATGAGAGAAGACGATGCTGTTCATGTGAAGATGGAGTTGTATAAGATGATGAATAGTAGTATAGAGGTGTTGGCTCTCTCTTATTTTTGTAAGTTAACCTAAAATAGGTCTTTTTCATAAAATGGGTTGATAGATCGGATTGTGCAATTGAATAATTTACTGAAAATGGTTCGGGTCTGTGCCAATTCGTCGCGGTGAACTTTTCCTAAAAGATTTATTCATTCAACTTCATCTTTCGCCATGGAGCAAACATTCAACTTCTCCACGGCGAACTTTTCCTGAAAGATCTCTTTAGTAGATCTTCATATTTCATTACAGTGAAACATCATCTTCGCCGCGACGAACTTGCCTGTTGCACTCGTTGACTTGTTGACTTATTTCTTGGTCTTCACTCTTTAGCTCCAATTCTTGAATCTCCTATAATAAAGAATAGTAGTTTGTAATATCAATTGTTCTAAGAAAATCAATTTAGTGAAATTACTAATTACTTGTGACAATTTTATCCTCAAACTACATTAATTCAAGACAAGCACTCAAGAGTTCAATTCAGTACATAATTTGAAAATAAGAGCCAAGAAGTATAATAAAAATCATAAAATTGTTACCAATTGGTATAGGAAACTTGGGTTCAATCACCATGTGGAAATACATTAGCAATAACAAAAGGACCATGCCATCGAGAACATAACTTAGCAGGAAAGAGCTTGATATGTGATTAAAAGAGAAGAACTTTTTGACCCACCGAAAATTCCTTGCTTCCAACCATTAGTTCGTGGTATGCGCTTGCCCTTTCCTTCGCAATGCAGACATTCTCATACGCATCATTCTGTAACTCCTCGAGTTCTTACAGTTGTAACTTGCAATGAATACTAGCATTGTCATAATCCAAGTTACACTGCTTAATGGCCCAAAATGCACAATGTTCAAGCTCCATGGGAAGATGACAATTCTTTCCATAAACCATCCTAAAAGGAAACATACCTATTGGTGATTTATATGCAGTGCGATAAGCCCACAGTGCATCACCTAATCGAAGACTCCAATCTTCCTGATTAGGTTGCGCAGTCTTCTCAAGGATAGACTTGATCATGGGGTTTGACAATTCCACTTGACCACTCGTTTGCAGATGGTAGGCGGTTGAAGTTCAATGGACGATGTGGAACTTTTTCAGCAAAGCCTCGAAAGATCGGTTGCAAAAGTGGGTTCCTCGATCACTAATGATAGCTTTGGGAATGCTATACCTATAAAAAATGTTAGACTTCACAAATTTGACAACAACTTTAGCATCATTAGAGTTGGTTGCTAATGCCTCGACCCACTTAGATACATAATCGATTGCAAGAAGGATATCTAAATTTCCTTTAGATAAAGGAAAAGGACCTATAAAATCAATACCCTAAACATCAAAGACCACACCGAATAATAAGAAAGTTTACGGCAGCTCATTCTTATGAGTAATATTTCCTACTTTTTGGCATCGATCACATGTCTTGCAAAATTTGAATGTATCTTTGAACAATAAAGGCCAAAAGAATTCACTATCATGTACCTTATGTGTTGTAAGCTTGGCACCAAAGTGGCCACCACAAGAACAAATGTGACATAAAGTTAAAATATAATGAAACTCACCTTGATGCACACAATGCCTAATCACTTGATTTGAACAAATTTTCCACAAGTATGGATTATCCCAAAAGTGAAATCTAGAATCAACATGAAATTTATCACATTGGATTTTTGTCATACCTGCAGGCAGCTTGTGGGAAACTAGAAAATTAACCAAATTAGCATACCACGGCAACAACGAGGAGGAAGTCAGTGCAAATAACTTCTCATCAAGGAATTTGGTAAGAACATATTTGACCTTGGCATCTTTGTTGCCCAATTTACTTAAGTGGTCAGCAACAAGGTTCTCGGCACCTTTCTTGTCCCTGATTTCGAGATCAAACTCTTGTAAAAGCAAAATCCAGCAGATAAGCCTTAGTTTGGTCTCATTTTTTTCCATGAGGTTCCTAAGGGCTGCATGATGAGAAAAATAATAAACTTGGGACCTAATAAATATGACCAAAACTTTTTAAAGAAAAAACAACAGTAAAGAGCTCCTTTTTGATCGTATGGTAGTTGGTTGTGCATCATTGAGAGTACGAGAAGTGAAGGTAATGATATGCAAAAGTTACCCCTCTTGCTATCCAAGGACTGCCCCTACTACAAAGTCACTTACATCGCACATAATCTTAAAAAGCAAGTCCTAATTTGGTGGTCGGATAAAGGGAGCAGATGTGAGGTTTTATTTCAGAGTTTTAAATGCTCATTTGCATGTATCATCGAAAACAAACTCTACATCAAAACTTTGTAAAGGGGCGTAACAATCTTCGAAAAATCCTTGATGAAACGTCGATAAAATACTACATGACTAAGGAAAGAACGAACATCCCTCACGCATAAGGGGTAAGGAAAAGATAGAATAATATCAATTTTTGATTTATTGACCTCTAAACCACATGAAGAAACCACATGCCCTAAAATAATTCCTTGTTTAACTATAAAATGACACTTTTCATAATTAAGAATAAGGTTAGTTTCTATACATCTTTTCACTAAAGATAGATTTTCAAGACAATGTTCAAACGAATCTCCATAAATAGAAAAATCATCCACAATTACCTCGATAATTATTTCAAAAAGTATCTGAAAAGATACTCATCATGCATCGATGAAAAGTTGCAGGGGCATTGCACAACCCGAAGGGCATCCTTTTATATGCAAATGTGCCAAAGGGGCACGTGAAAGTAGTCTTTTCTTGATCCTTGAGATTGATCAAAATCTGATTGTATCCACTATAACCATTGAGGAAATAATAAAAAGACTTACCTATGAGTTGCTCCAACATCTAATCCATAAACGGAAAAGGAAAGTGATTTTTATGCTTCGTCGTATTCAGCTTCCTATAATCCACACACAAGCGCCATCCACTTTGTACCCTTTGAGGTATAAGCTAATCATCTTTGTTCTTCACCACAGTGATCCTCGTCTTCTTTGGAACCATGTGGATAGGCGCCACCCATCTACTATTAGTAATAAGATAAATAACACCTGCATCCAAAAGCTTAAGTAATTCGATTTTTACCACCTCCATCATGGGCAGATTGAGGTGGCGCTGTATCTGCCTTGTTGGATTTGAATTTTCCTCCAATAGTATACAATGCATATACATTAAAGGACTAATACCTTTGATGTCAGCCAATGCCAATCCTATGGCCATATTATGTTCGTGAAGAACATTCAACAATCATTCCTCCTGCACACTAGTTAATTCTTTGTAATATTAACCAGTAAAGCATGGTTATCACCAAGAAACACATACTTAAGATTATCTAGCAAAGGTTTTAGCTCAAGCTCAGGTGCATGCATAACATATGGAAAAAGTTTCTTATGCGATACAGGAGAATCAATGAAAGCCACCTCATAAGGAATAGGGGAAAGTACATGTAAAGCAAGAACAAAATCAATGACTATTGGATGCAACCACAATGCATGCATATCATCATCATAATCACCACTATAAGTCACGACATTCTCACTACCAAAATAGTGCCACAGTGTCAAGTCCAAACCATTATTGAATTCTAACTCAAAGTGATCATATACAAGCTCATCAATATCATCTAGAAAATTAATTGAGTAAATATGATTAAGTGGATATCGGAGACTATTATTAATATTGAACTCAACCATATCATCTCCTACACATATGGAAAGCAGATCATGTTCACAATTAATCTTGGTTCTAACAGTCTTTAGAAAAGGTATGCCAAACAAAATAGGTGTAATCTTATGTGAAGTGTTCATATCCATATCAAGTACATAAAAGTCACAAGGAATCAGCAAAGCAGCTATTTTAACCAAGT
>JANSVA010055785.1:0-12718 GCA_025504915.1 Erythroxylum reticulatum | reverse complement strand
TAATAATATACATGTTTTCCATACATCTCTATGTATATGTATATTACTTACAAAAGAATCTTGGTACCTTTTGACCAGATGTATAACGATCACACAAATAAAACCAAACTCTTTTGTTTTATTAATAATAAATATTTTCATTACGAAACCGTAACTGAAGAAGATAAAGTTACATGTAAATACACTTGCTTTCTAGTGTACTATATTTACTTAACTCCAACATGCAATAGGTAAGTCAATGTAATAAGTCATTTTGGGATCTAGCATCATGTTAATATCAATCACAACTAGGCAGATAAGAGAGAATTAACTAAATCACAAATAGACACATATGAGACTTCATATATTAATGTTCCAAGTTCTACATCAACAAATCCCAATAAAACATTAAATGTTCAACACTTGATTAAACTCTAATCAAGAATATTCCACTATAAAATTACAAATCCTAAACCTAAGAGTTCATAACAATGTAGTTGAATATTGAACAAATTACTCCCCTTTGAAGCCCATTGAACTCTAGCCATTGCTACGTCTTCAAGAGGAAAAGCTGCCAAGCTAAGCATTGCTTCAGGAGAACTCACAACCAGAAACCCACTGGAAGCATCCATAGTAGTAGCTATTAGTGGAGAAGTTGACGATGGAAGATGGAGGAGAGGGAATGATGAATGTACAAAGTTGAGAGAGTGAAAAGTTGTTATCTATTCTGATTGTCGGCTCTTTTAACGTAATATGGTAGGTTTTAAAAGAAAAAATGTTTGGATGTGGTTGTGCAGTGGGTAAATTTTTGAAAATGGTTCAGGTATTTGAAGGCTCACTGCAGCGATAGATAAGTTTGCTACAACGAACTTTTCTCGAAAGTTCTACTTGGAATTCTTCGTATTTCGCCGCAGCAAACTTCCTGTTGCACTTGTTCACTTGTTGACTTGAATTTAGCCTCCTTTGACTCTACTTCTTTTTCTTAGGTCTCTTTTCCTTGAGTCTCCTACAATGAAAGAATGGTAGTTTGCAGTATCAATTGTACTAACAATAATTATTTAGTGCAATTAATACTGATTTTGACAATTTAACTCTCAAACTATATAAAAAAAAGGTAGACACTCAACAGTCAATTTAAGCATAAAATCTAGAAAAATGAGCCAAGAAGTGTAGTAAAAGTCATGAAAATGTTGCCAATTTGTATAATAAACTTGGGCTCAATCAAATTCCCCCACACTTAGACCTTTGTATTCCTGGACAAAGTTTATAAGATTCAAAAAGACATATGTGCAAAAGAAAATTCTGACCATGCTTAAAATAAGAGTAGGAGATTGGCAAAAATCACTTTCTCAAAAATCAATCAAAGCAAACTGAAAGAGTGACAAGAAAATAAACACTATAAGACTTTAATCTAAGATATTGAGCAAAAGAGATTTCGCTCAAGGCAAGGTGTTTGCTCTCATCTCACTTGTTTTTGGGATTATTTTACTCTAAAATCTACTTAGTCCATTCTCAACCATAAGTTTGTGATAGTTCTACCTCTTCAATACAAGAACTATAATCTCAAAAATCAAGAGGACTTTTCAAGGTTGTAATGCACGGAAGGCTAGATGAAATGGATGGAATGGATGAAAGAAGAAAAAATATGAGTACATGCACCACAATTATGAAATAAATGTCAACTGTAAAAAATATTAACACAAATAACAACACAATTTATCACATAACTCTTTTTGTTTAATTCTATTGAGAATATTTTCTTTGGAGAACATGTATTTTTTTCTTTTGGAAATTGTTCTCTTTCTTTCTTTTTTTTCATTGGGTTTTCTCAATAACCGATTTCTTGAGATAGCTAGAAAAAATGAGAAATAAATTATTAGCACCACAAGAAGATGTGTGCATGTACTAAAAAATATGGCTCAAGGGGCTAGCAATGGATAGATGTTTATGGGGTTTGTGTTTAGGTCAATAGGGTTTTGAAAGAATGCCTCTATCATATTAACAAAATTCCTAGTTCATGAAACTTTGATTAAGAATTAAAACAAGTTCTAGAGAGATATGAAATAAACAAATGCACACAATAATGAAAGAATTCAGGCCCAAATATCCTTCCAACAAGGGTAATATCTTAATTAACAATCTCAAGGTTTAAAAACATAAAGTGTTACTTTGTTAGCATACCCTAACTTACTTTGTGTTGAAAACATTAAAAATAAAATTAGCCAAAACCAACAATCATTTAAAGAATGGAAGGTACTTTCAAAAACACAGGGACCGCTTGAAACTTATAAAATCTTTGAAATACAAGAATGAAAAGAGTCTAATCAGGGAGAATTGTTGAATTGAGGCAATTTTAAGAAAAACAGTTTCTGCAAGAGCATGGCGTTGTGGCGAAATAAAGAGTTCGCCTTCGCCACAGCAAACAATTCAGAATGCAAATGTTATCGCGGTGAAGAAGGAGTTCGCCATGGCGAAAAAGTTTAATTCCATACATTGCCACAGCGAAGGTAGAGTGCGTCGTGGCAAAAAATTACAAAAACTTGGAAACAAACGACTGGCCTCAATTACCAAGTTTAAAATTTTAACATTAAGCATAATTGACTTGCACAAATACTTAAATGGCCGAAATGATGCACAATACACAGCAAGAACGGCAAGTGGAAACATCCCCCACACTTAAACATCACATTGTCCTCAATGTGTGAAGAACAATTAACATAAATATGCAATAAAGGGGACAAAATGCAACCCAAGCAACCTCATCAAATTCCTCAACATGGAAGATGTGGCAAGCAACAATTCAAAAACACTATGGGGATTATTGAATTGAAACTGCATAAGCTGAAAACTAATCCTACGTCTTAGTGAAATGATCTCTTCCTCACACCTATTCAACATACTCATGCATCTATAATGTCATAATAAATCATAGAGCAAAAGTAAGTGGTAAGTGAAGGATGAGAGACAACTTGATGATGACGGAGGGTGTTTATTCTCACGATAGAGCTTCAATAAATGCCCATTTACTTTGAGTTGTGTCCCTATCTCTTCATGTAAAAGCTCTGCCATACCAAAATCATACACCTTCGTGACTAAGTACAGCCTATCCCATTGAGTGTTGAATTTACCATGCTTAAAAGTGAAACGAACCTTAAATAGCAAAACTTTGCTTCCTTCCTTGAAATTCTTCCTCTAAAGAACCTTATCATGCATCAACTTTGTTTTCTCCTTCTAGAGGTGAGAATTCTCATATGCCTCTAGCCTCAACTCCTCTAATTCTTGTAATTGAAGCTTCCTTTCTAGAATAGAAGATTCCAAGTTCATGTTGCACTGCTTAACTTCCCAATATGCTTTATGTTCCAATTCCATTGGCAAATGACAAGCCTTCCCATAAATTAAGCTATAGGGTGACATGCCTATTGGAGATTTGTAGGCAATTTTATAAGCTCACAGTTCTTTTCAAGGCGCAAGCTCCAATCCTTCTTTGATGGTTTGACTATCTTTTCCAAGATGTGCTTCACCTCTCTATTTGAAATTTTAGCTTGACCATTGGTTTGTGGATAGTAGGCAGTGGAGATTTTGTGAGTGACTCCAAATTTAGAAAATAGGTTTCCAATGATTCGATTGCAAAAATGTGTCCCTCTATCACTAACTACAGCCTTAGGAATTCCAAATAGACAAAAAGTGTTTGACTTAAGAAATTTAGACACTGCTTGCACATCGTCTTTTTTAGTAGGAACAGCCTCTATCCATTTGGTCACATAGTCCACAACTAAAAGGATATACACAAAACCAAGAGATGGGTGAAAAGTTCCCATGAAATCAATCCCCCATGCGTCAAGGATTTCGCAAAATAATAAAGGTTGCTATGGCATTTCATGCGTTTTCCCTAACCCTCCAAAATGTTGACATTTGTGACATGACCAACAAAAGGTAAAGGAATCCTTAAAAAGGGTAGACAGTAAAAACCAGAGTCTAGAATTTTGCTAGATGTTCTCCTTGCACTAAAATGCCCACCACAAACCATGGAATGACAAGCTAAAATTATAGCATCGAATTCTTCATTAGGCACGCATTTTCTGATTACCTGGTCACTGCACAGCCTCCATAGATGAGGAGAATCCCAGATATAATACCGAGCTTTGCTTTTTATCTTTTGGGCTTGTGGCTTAGACATAAAAGGAGGAGTTAGACTAGTCATGAGATAGTTGACTATATGTGTATACCAAGGTTCGTTAAAAATTAAAGCACATAAAACTGAATCAAGAAAAGAGTCAAAATTCAATTCAGAAGAGTCCACTCCCTGTGTATCGTCTGGTAGCCTGCTCAAATGGTTAGCGACCTAGTTTGCTACTTCGGCTCAATCCTTTATTTCAATATCGAATTCTTGGAGAAGCAATGCCCTAGGCATTGATTATGGTTTCTTGAGGAGATATCGAATAGCTGCATGATCAATGAAAATGGTCATATGTGATTTTAACAGATATTGCCTAAATTTTTCTAAATCAAAGACTACTGCAAACAACTCCTTCTTAGTTATTGTATAGTTGATTTGAGTAGGATCCAGTGTCTTGAGGCATATGCGATAGCTTTGGCTTGTTTCTCCTCCTTTTGTCCCATCATAACTCCTACAAGACAATTAGAAGCGTCACATGAAAGCTCAAAAGGTAGATTCCAATCAGGAGCAACTAAAATGGGAGGAGAAATAAGTTTCGATTTCAATTTGTCAAAGGCATTTCTGCAAGAATCATCAAACTCTTTTTTTGTAAAAGATTGGAAAGAGGCAATGCAATTTTGCTAATCTTTTATGAACCACCTATAAAATCCTGCATAACCCAACAATGATCTTATATCTCTAACACAGGTAAGGTAAGGCAAAGAAGATATAACCTCAATCTTAGCTTTATCAGCTTCCACACCTTTGCGAGAAATCAAATGCCCTAGCACTATACCTTCATTGACCATGAAATGAAATTTTTAAAAATTCAAAATCAAATTATTTTCAATGCATCTCTTTAGGACCTGTACAAGACTAGATAGACAAGAATTAAAAGAATCACCATAAACTCTGAAATCGTCCATGAAAACTTCCATGCATTTCTCTAAAAATTCACAAAAAAAGCCATCACACAACATTGGAAAGCTCCTGGGGCATTACATAAACCAAAAGGCATCCTTCGATAAGCGAAGTTACCAAAAGGACATGTAAAGGTAGTTTTATGTTGGTCTTCTGGTGCAATAGGTACTTGAAAATACCCAAACAAACCATCTAGAAAACAATAATATGATTTGTCGGCAAGTCTTTCTAGTATCTGCTCAATGAAGGGTAGAGGGAAATGATCTTTTCGTTTTACATCATTTAATTGTCTATAATCTATGCACACACACCATAAATTCTGCACTCTGGTGGGGATAAGCTAATCCTTATCATTTTTGACCATCATTATCCCAATCTTTTTGGGTACCACATGTATCGGGCTGACCCACTCACTATCGGAAATCAAATATATGATCCTAGCTATCAACAATTTTGTGATTTCCTTTTTAACCACATCTAAGATAAGTGGGTTCAGTCTCTTTTGGGGTTGCCTCACAGACTTCGAACCCTCACTCAACAAAATCCTATGTATGCAAATCACTGGGCATATTTCGGGTATATCTGCCAAAGTCCACCTTGTAGCCCTCTTATGTTCCTTGAAAATAGCCAGGAGTCTCTCTTCCTCATTGTGAGATAGGGTATTGGAAATTATAACAGGTAAATGCTCATTAGACTCTAGGAAGGCATACTTTAAAGCAGGAGGCAAAGGTTTCAACTCAATCATAGGAGGTTGCATAATAAAGGGAACTAATTTATTAAGTTTAAGAGAGAAAAGATTACTCCCCTTTTTTTCAACCGACGATAGCTCCATCTCCATGTGGTTGGTTTTACAGCCTCCCTTTACTTAAAACAAAAAACTTATCTCGTGTTAATCTATGGTAGCAATTGCCTAGGCCAACTCACTTTGCCTCCCCTCAAGTGGACACTGTGATTGAGGTATAATTTCTTTAGCTATCTTCTCATCCATGTCAGTTTTTCTGATACCGAAAGCACTTGAAAATCAATAGAAAACCTTCCCGGATAAGAATTATCACTGACAAAAGAAGAAGTCAAATTTATATACAGGTGAGAAAAATCAAATGAATGCAACTCGAAATCAAACAAATCCTCTTTGAAGTCAAGATCGAAGCAGGTATCATTAACAGCAACATTAACCATATTAACTCCTAAAAGTGAATAATCCTCATGGGGGTGTTTCTTAGCCTTATACGTGTTAAAACTCACCTGTTGATCTCCTACCTCTATGTTGATCATACCTTCTTTCATGCTAATCATGGTACTAGCAGTCCTTAAGAAGGGTCGTTCGAGAATCAAATAAGTGTCCTGCAAAACTTCAGAAGACATATCAAGCACATAAAAATCAGCTGGAAAAACTAAACCCTTAACCTGGACCAAAAGAGCCTCTATAATGCCCACAAGATGCCTAATAGACCTATAAGACAATTGGAGAACTACAGATGTAGAATTAAGATTTTTAACTCCTAGTGATTGATAAACAAACTTAGGCATAACATTAATGGAAGCCTCTAGATCTAATAAGGCTCCTCCTATGGTAACTTTACCTATAGTGCAAGGGATAGTGAAAGATCTAGGATCTTGGCATTTAATAGGTATTTGAGCCTTAAATAAGGCTAACACATTCGAGCTTACTTAGGCTCTTTCATTGTGCCTAAACTTCCTTTTATGGGTACACAGGTCTTTAAGGTATTTAGCAAAATTAGGAACCCCTTTCACAAGATCAAGCAAATGAATATTGAGTTCCACTTTACTAAACAAATCAATGATATCTTTTTCATGCTTAATGTCAGTCATATGTTTGCTCATCAAATATGAATTAGGAAAAGGAAGGTCTTGAAGATTTACCTCCTTACTTTTGGCTTCATTGGCTCCATGCTTACTTGATTCCACATGCTCACTTATTGTTGCTTGTTCCTTGTAGCTCTCTGCATTATCTCCCTTGCTCCTTGATTCTTACTTCTTTTCAGTCAAAAGTGATTTTTCTTTGGAGCTCTCAGAGTTTTTGATTTTGTCCTTTGTCATAGGCAATTCCTCACTATCAATTTCCATTTCGCCTTCTTCTTCATCTTGATTTTTGAACCTCACTTATATCCCACTTCGAAGAGCTATTGCATTTAAACTTTTGGGGTTCATTATGGTGTTTGAAGGAATAGCTCCACTACTTCTCACTTGACTCTCACTCATGTTGTTGGACAATTGGGTGACAAAGGAATTGATATTTTCAGCTTTTATCTCCCATTGCTCCATTCACTTTTCAAGAGTATTAAATCGACCAACATTCTTTGAGGAGTCTTGCTGAATAAGAGAAGCTATGAAAATGAACTTATTGGTGTTAGAATTCCTTTCTTCCTTTATCAAAGTCATCATAGTGTGCAATAGTTGGTTGGTGTCCTCCTTAGGTGGGACGGTCAAGGCTTACTGTTGGTTGGGGAACTGGTTGGTGGAAGTACCAGCTCCTCCCCCTTCTTGAAATCTGTTTGGAGCCCTTCCCTCTTCACTCCTCTAACTGAACCTAGGGTTGGCCTTCCATCCCTTGTTATAAATTTTAGAGTAAGGGTCCCATTTCTGATTTGATCATCCTAAATACACTACAGACATCTTTTTATATCGACTGGGGCAAACACTAGATATGTGCATCACTGACCCACAAGTGTCACAACTGGGTGTTGTGAGATCCATAGAAGATCTCGAGCGATGCACATTCAAATTCTTCAGTTTTGTAATGATGAAGGATAATTATGAGGTCACTCTACTCTCTAAAGAGTCAACTTTTGACTCCAAACTCTCCATTCTTTTTGATTGGGCTATTATGGCGCCCAACTCATGCACTCCTCTGGTCTCTCTCACATTGTACTGTTGATAATTCAATTCCATCTTCTTGATCAAATCCTATGCTTCTGTAGCTGTAAGATCAATCAACGAACCTCTCGATGCTGCATCTAACATACCCTTATCTTGACTTTTCAACACATCGTAAAAATACTGCACTAACTACTCATCGAGTATCTAGTGATGGGGGCATCTAGATAATAGATCTTGAAAGCGATTCCAATAATCATACAGGGATTCGTCATAATCCTACCGTGCTGAATAGATCTCCTTCCTCATCGATGAAGTTCTGGAGGTTGAAAAATACTTTTCCAAGAATGCTTTCTTCAAATTGGCCCAACTATGGTAGGCGTTTGCCACATGCCTTGGGAGGCTTATATACCACTCCCAGGCTTTTCCTTCCAACGATAAGGGAAAAACCTTCCATAGTACTTGATCGAGGGAAGCTCCCACTGGCTTCATACTCTGATAGATCATGGAAAAAGATTGTAAATGCATGTAGGGATCCTCTCCTACCAATCCATGAAATTTAGGAAGGGAGTTAATGAGTATTCCTTTTACTTAAAAATTAACATCAAAATTAGGACAAGCAGTAGTAAATGGGTCATAATTGACATTAGAAGTTTTTACTTCCCTAATTGTTCTACTTCAATGATTCTCATTATTCTCTCCAACCCACTCATGTTCCCCATACCTCCATTATCACCATTCCTAGATTGGATAGCATGAAAGTTAGGGTTTTGCAGAAAAGCTGAGTTCTTAGCCATGTTCACTCTATCTATCGACTCACTCTCACTCCTTGCTCGACTGGACTCTTTTTCTCTTCTCTCCTTTATAAGCTTTCATAAACGTCTCTCAATTCTAGGATAAAAAGGTAGAAGTTTGACTTTCTTGGGCATGCACGGAAACAATTTTAAACGAAACTAAAAAATAAAAAAAATCTTGCAAGCACACAAAGTCAATTAAAAAGGCGAAATATGAAGGATGCAAGTGTGTGGTGTATGAAAGTGTGTGTAAGAGTAAAGTGTGCAAGTAAAGTATTTATGTATGAAAAGCAACAAAACAAATGTTCACAACTATATTGTGTAAAAAAAATGCTAAGTTTGGGGTATGCAAAATGTTTGGTATCCTATTTGTTTGAGTTTTAAAAAAATTTATGCTAATGAAAGAAAATAAAATCATATACTATTGACAAGGATGATGCTAGACTATCTAAGATGCAATCTAAACGAAGGTTCCTTACCTCACTTAGCAGAAAAATTAACAAAAGCTAACCTAAAGACCCAATTGCTTGGTTCCCCGGTAATGGCACCATTTAATTCCAAGGATTGCATTATAAAATGCAACCTTGGATTGTCTCACTTAATCGAAACCTAATCAATAGAACTAAGCTATCCTATATGTCATGATATGCAAACTAAATTAGCAAGGAAGTGGGTATTTTAATCTTTGGAAAATTTAACAAAATAATTGAATTAAAAGAAAATGTAATAAAAAGTATTTTTTTGGATTTCGAGAATAGAAAAGCGATAAAATGAAAACAAAGATCAAATGATTAAAGTATCCTCTTAAAAACGAGCTTTGGCTGTCACATTTCAAAATGAAGTTCTGTTGGAGTGAATCACTAAGTTTCAAATGGTAAACCTCAAAGAACTCTTTAAGTCTAAGGTTTTAATCAATGAACTCCATTTGTTTAAAAACCTTGTTGAATGCATCTTAGTGTGTGCAATGGGTAAGTCAATGCAATAAGTGATTTTAGGATCTAGCATCTTCTCAATATCAAACACAACTAGGCAAATAAAAGAGAATTAACTAAATCACAAATAGACATATATGAGACTTCATATATTCAAGTTCAAAGTTCCACATCAACAAATCCCAATAACACATTAAATGTTCAACATTTGATTAAACTCTAATCAAGAATATTCCACTACAAAATTACAAATCCTAAACCTAGGAGTTCATAACAATGTAACTGAATATTTAACAAATTACTCCCAGTTGAATATTGAACAATTACTCCCCTTTGAATCCCATTGATCTCTATCCATTGCTACATTTTCAAGAGGACAAGGTGCCTAGCCAAGCATTGCTTTAGGAGAACTCACAATCGGAAACCCACTGGAAGCATCCATGGTAGCAGCTGTCGGTGGAGAAGTTGACGATGGAAGATGGAGGAGAGGGAATGATGAATGTCTGAAGTTGAGAGAGTGAAAAGTTGTTATCTTTTCTAAGTGTCAGCTCTCTTAACCTAATACGGTAGGTTTTAAAAGAAAATAGGTTTAGATCAGGTTTCACAGTGGGTAAATTTTTGAAAATGTTTCAGGTATTCAAAGGTTCACTACGGCGACAGATAAGTTAGCCGTGACGAACTTTTCTCGAAAGTTTTAGCATAATTGTTGGTTCTTTCACCACGACGAAAGAATTAATTTTTGCCGTGGCAAACTTTTCCCAAAAGTTTTACCTGGAATTCTTTATACTTCACTGTAGTGACAAATCCCTTTCGCCGCGGCAAACTTCCTGTTGCACATGTTCACTTGTTGACTTGACTTCAGCCTCCTTTGACTCTACTTCTTCTTCTTTTGGGGTCTCTTCTCCTTGAGTCTCCTACAATGAAAGAGTGGTAGTTTGCAGTATCAATTGTTCTAAAAAAATTAAATAGTGTAATTAATACTGATTTTGACAATTTAACTCTCAAACTACAGAAAAAAAAAGGTTGACACTCAAGAGTCAAATTAAGCATAAAATCTAGAAATAGGAGCCAAGAAGTTTAGTAAAAGTCAGGCAAATGTCGCCAATTTACATAATAAACTTGGGCTCAATCAATAACACACTAGGAAACTTACAAAATACATGTTCTCTTACAATTCGTTTTAGCTACTTGTGTTACTTATTACTAATATGTATTTATTTTTAAAAGCGCAAGATGGTTAAAATAGGTAATTATATGCAAAATCGCAAGACAGTTCACAATGGTAGATCTTTATCAAATATGGATGATGAACAAAATGAACCTAGTATGGTAAAGGAGTCAGAAGTCATAGAGGCTCTTAATCAACAATCTGGCACTGCAATTGGAACTTCAAAAAATGCACTTAGCCTAGAAGGACAAGTTATTAGTACCAGTAATGTGATCTTCAAAATTATATCATTGTACATTTATATTTTTAATATAATATTTTATATATCTATTAATTTTAGTTTTTTAAATAGGAAAAGTAAATTCTAAAAAATGTGGACAAGGACTAACAAGTAATGCTAGACTTGCTAAGAAGAAAGCTGAAGGAAAACACATTGATGTTCAATTTCCTCCTCCGTATTATAAGGTATATGGTAAGTATGCAAGGCTTTTCAAGTCGGAAGTTACTATATGCATTCGACAACTTGCACCACTTCATGTCATTAGTTGGAAAGATATTTCTGAGGATGATAAGAAGGTAATGTGGTTATTTTTAAAGGTATGACACCTTTTTTAATTGCAATAGAGTTTAATTTTGTTGTTTCATTGAATTTGCTTCATAATTTTCCTAAATATATTTTTTATGAATTTTAGGATAAATTCAATTTCTTAAATTGGGTGTAATCTTATGTGAAGCAACAAGTGCATGCACAATATAAAAATCGACATTATCATTTATGCAAAAGTTATCTCAAGAGTAAAGATTGCATAAAGGATGTGGAGGAACGTGATTGGCATTGGTTGTTTGAGAATAAATGGGAGACTCTAAATTTTAAGGTAATTTTGAAATTTAAGTAGTTTAATTTATTTTGTTAGTTGTTTTCTTTTATTAAAAACAAATTATTTATGAATTTATAAGAACAAAGTGAAAGAAACACAAGTAATAGGGGAACTCAAGAGATGAAATCAATTTCTGGTTCAAAGTCAATTGTACAAATTGCATATAGGATGGTAAAGTTAAATTTTCTTTACTTAAAATTATAATAATATTTTTCTTAAAAAATAAATTCCAATTAATCATTAATTTTCTTTCTCTTTTCTTTTCTTTTTTAGAAAGATAAAGATTCTAATGAGTGGCCCGACTCTGTTAAAGTTTGGAAGGTATCGCGACAAAAACCAAATGGAACTTGGTCTGTTTTAAATGGAGAACAAATAATGGTATGAAAGTTATAGTCAAATTAGAATTTTTTTAAAAAATTAAAATTACTTTACTAGATTTTCAAATTCTATATAAATATATAGAATAAGCTTCAAGAAGAGGGAGAGAAAAATAAAGAAAAGATTTCATCTGCACCTCTACCACTCGTTGATCATTTCGATCTTGTCCTAGAAAGAAAGTCAAGTTAATCACGCGGGTTAGGTGTTAAAGGGATAACATCTAAGTCCCGAGAAAAAAAGTGAAATTCTAGTTGAAGCTGAGGCTACAAAGAAACATGCAAGTGATTTATACAATGAAGTTGCAAGACTTACTGAAATCACAAAAACACAAAGTGAAAAGATTCAAGCTCAAAATGAGAAGATTCAAGCTCAGGATGCACCTATTGAGAAGCAAGCCATAGAAATCAATCAAATTTCAGCTATTTTTGCACATTTGGCTAATACTGGAGTAATTCCTATTTTGTTACTCAATTCTTCTACCTTAATTGAAGATCCATCAAGTGCCACAACGTCAAATACCCCAATTACTCATGTAAGTTTATAAATGTATAAAATCTTTAGTAGTTGGTATCATTTCTCATCATTATCATTAAATTGTTATAAATGTTAGTACTAAATTTATAGCTTAATATTTTATAAACTAATTAACTAATTTTATTTTTATTTGCTTTATA
>JANSVA010055767.1:0-12719 GCA_025504915.1 Erythroxylum reticulatum | reverse complement strand
GGTATATTGCTTTTATTTAATTTATATTATTATCATATTTCTATTTTTTATATCAAATTCCTTATATTAATCGCCCTTATTGTAATAACAAGATGAATATATGATTACCAAATACTAAGCATAATATTTGTTGACATTTTTATCAATTCATTAATAGAAAAGGGAGCATTTTTATTATAATTTTATTGATGACAATGTTATACAACTTATTAAGGAACAAGGAATATTCAAATTGTACGCTCCTTGTAGATATTTAGTCTTGGTAAATAACTTGAACATTTAAGATTGTAAAAAGTTTTTTTTAAGCATAAGGTATTATATTCATTATAACACAACTATCACAAAAGATACAAAAGTACAAAGATAGTTAAGTTACGATATACTAGTCTATCTAAATCTTGATGGAAGGTACAAATACAAGGAAAAGAGTTCTATCTCTGTGTTACATGAATGACTATAAAATTCCAGCCTTCAAATGTTCCACCTAGTTTTCATGCATGGGGTTAGCAAAAGGTCAACTTTCCTGGCCAATAATGTAGCTCGAATCCAATTCAGTACCTTATCTACTAAATGATATTTGTCTTCCATAACTTTTTTGTACACTCTATGATTCCTCTCTTTCCATATCATGTATAAAAGCAACTTTGAGAAGGATAGCATTTTCTTTACTTGGTTTTGAATGATTGATAAACCATCTTAATATAAGCTCTCAATTATGAATATGGTTTACTACATCCACGATATACTAGATCCTACCCCATATAGATTTGGAATAATCGTAATTAAAGAATAGATGATTTTTGTCCTCATCTGCATTATAGCAAAGGACACAACATGTATCAGTCAGATTGTAAAATGTTTTGTTTGACATCTTTTACGGGTTGGGGTAAAAGTCATATCTATAATATTTATTATTTTCATTTTCATTTTTTTCTTATTCTTCTTGTTGAAAAAAAAGTCGATGAATCAGAAACAAGAAATAATTAATTAAAACATAAATTTAAAAAATGGAACATACATATCAGTATTCGTGAGTTATACCTTTTGTTACACTTCTAGTCCTTGTGTTAATAGGAGCAAGATTCCTCCTTTTTTGACAACAACAGAAAAATTTTGTCATCTGTGGCCTTTTCCAAGTGTTTTGGTGATTAGTATAGTTATAGTTTTTTTCAGCCGATTTGACTACTTAACAAATAAGGAACACAAAATATTCTAAAAGTAATCTAATGTATGGTTTAAGAGATTAGCTTATGTAAAGATCTCCTACCATCATCATTTAACATAAAAGGGATTGATATGGGTGATGTGTGAAAAATATTAGAGTTACAGTCCCCTTCCTTAATCTATTAAACTTTAGGCTTTTGTTTTATCAAGAAGCAATGATCCTCTAACACCTTTGAGTAAGCTCTCATTCTCACTTTCTCATTGATCATCTTAAGTACATACTCTGAAGAATTATGGAGCTCTCTTTGTTTTTGTTTTAGATTCTCCCTAGTTCTGGCAAGCTCTGTGTCTATATTAGAGTAGATTCCCAATTTAAGGTTGTTAAGTTCCTACTTAATCCCTATAAGCTGCCTATAACACCTATAGGATTCAAAAAATTAAAAAAAATCCTAACTCTCTTAACAACATTTTGGAATCCCTCAATATTGTATACATAGTTGAAGAATCTGAAAAGGGAATTTCTTCTTTAGATCAAGCCTAAATTGTGGACTTCAATGTGTGAATGATTAAAGAACAAGCAATTATTAAAAATGAGTTACTATTTTGAAATTTTTAGAGCCAGTCTCTGTTCACCAATGCTCTTTCTAGCTTCTTCCTCATAAACCAATCGCCTTCTTACTTATTATTCAAAATGAAGAAGTAGCCCTCATATTTAAGCTCTATAACCTTATTGATGGATAGGAAGGATCTGAGCTTATTACAATGATTACTAAAACATCTAAGTTCATCAACTTCTGAAGTAAAGATAATATTATTAAAGTCCCTTAAGATTAATCATAAATCCTTAATTGAGATGTGGAAAGCCTTAAGATAATCATGTGATAAGGATCTTTGGAAAGCAAAATTAGAGGCATAGATAAAAGTGATCTAAACTCTACTAGTTCATACAATCTCAGTTTCTAAATGAACACATCAATTAGTTATTAAGGAACTTAGAATTTTATACTATTAGGGTTAAAAGAAACCAAAATTATCCTATAATGATGAGTCTTATGGTTGTAATAATCCTCTAGTTATTTGTAAAAGGCCAAAGATCCTCACACTTCTTAGTGTTCATTTTGGTCTCAAAAGCCCACATATCAAAGGTTTTATTGAATAATCAAATACCATTTGCTACTTCTTAAGGCTACTAAGACCCCTAATATTATAGGATATAGTTGATATAAAAGGGATTAAAGAGATGGAACTAAAGCTCTCAACTTGGCTTTGTGATTAGATCTTCTTATCTTAATAAGTTTAAATCCCTCTATTGCAATACTAGACAAGTTTGTTAGAATTCCATCTATAGACATTTCTAATGGGGCAATATCTTCCCCAATGTGGCTTAAAGTAGGACCAAAAGGATTCTACTTCTCTTAAATCACTTTATAAGGAGTAGATGAGCTATTATTGTTCAAAGCTTTTTGTTTTTCCAGACTTAATTCCTTTAGGGAAGCCTGCATCATCATTGGATTCTCAAAAGAGTTTGGAATAGTTCTAAATAGCTTAGGAGGAAGATTTTGAGATGTAAGATCTTAGTTTCCTTAGCATTATCTCCCCATTAGCTCAACATAATCTCTTTCAGTTGGCTTCCAACATTTTCCTAGGCGATTTAAGTTAGGATGCACTAATAGGAGACTCTTACAGAGTCCTACATCAAAGTGTTATTTTCTTCTAGCCTTAAAGGGGGATTTCTTCAGGAAGTTCATGATTCAATTCAATACTTACATAAAGGCTTACATAGCCTAATCCTTTTCCTGGTTGCAATTGCTTCATCTATGCAAATAGGTTTTCCAATAAAACTAGTTATGAGACTCAAGCTCTTCGTTGACTAGTATTTAAGAGAAATTTTATGAAAATTAATCCATATTATAATGTTATTCTATATTACATTCTTAAAGTTAATATCATGTTTCCAAATCTAGAGGAATTTAACCAAGTGTTAGGGGCCTACCTCTAGCACCTCTTGAGTTCCAACAAAGAAGGAGAATCTAAATAGGAAGAGGTTGTCCTTATTAAACAAAAATTCCTCTAGACGTTTTCTCGTAGAGTATTCAAATGCACAATTTTTAATTATAGGGAAAGTTAGACATTTTCCTAAAAAAAATAACAAGTGTTTATGACCAGGATTTTTTCTTCTTCGTTGAGAGTCTCCAACAGAGGAAAGACAATGGGAGCTCCATTTGACTCAATAGGTGGGCAGTAATAAAGGGTGGATCTGGAAGATTCTCCCAGGACTTGCTTATAATGAAGATGAGGACTGAAGTTTGGAGAAGAATAAAGAGCATGATTAGGAGTACCTAATGGCTCAAGGGGACCAAGATTACGCAATTAAGTCGAAAATGGATAATTGGGAAGATGGGAAGAAGATAAAAATACCTCAAGATCTTTTTTAGTCTAAAAGGCAGAGAATTAGCTAAAAGATGTAAGGATAAAGAGAAGAGATAAGGTGGAGGAGGATTGAAATGATAAAAGAGGAAAAGAATCAAGAAAGTTTAGAGAGGCTAATCAAAAGTAGATGAATTAGAAACCATTTTACAAGTAAAGGAAAAAACTACTAACAAAAAAAAAGAGATTTTAAAAAATTCCTAAAATCATAAAAAAATAAGTAAGAAAAAATATTCAAAAAATCTTTGAATTATCCCTCCATTTCGAAAAGTATATAAGAGAAGTTTAATTACAATAAGAACCTTTATATGTGAAGAAAGAAAAAAACAAAGAATTAAGAACATAAAATTAAGAACCTTTATAGGTGAAGAAAGGAAAAACCAAAGAACTAAGAACATAAAATTAAGGAAAGAAGAAAATCAAGTAACAGAAGAAGACCTAAAAGTGGAAGAAAGAAGATGAAAGGGCTAAATAGTCAAGAGTAGAGGACTAGAGGAAACCAAAAAGGGTAGGAAGAAAAGGAGAGATAAAAGAGTGCAAACAAAACAGAAGAATAAGGAAAAACTAAGGAGGAAGTCAATTACTCTTTAAGGAAGAACCAGATAAGAAGTTATGAAGAAGGTAGTAATCTAGGGAAGAAAAAAGAAGGAGCCATTGGATTTTGGATTGTCATATAATTCTGTTGTAAGTGTTGGATTCTAGAAAGATAGTGGTATATAAGGTGCTTTTTGCAGTAGTCCTAAAATCATATTTGAAGCATAAAGCCATAATTATGTTGTTTTGCTTTTATGGTGAACCAGCTTTTGTTACAACTGAAAAGCTCATCAATAGAAGATTTTACCATCTGATCCATTGAAGAGATTTTAACAAAATTGGCAAACACTGTAATATTTACCAATAATATACTAGTATAAAATTGTGTATAAGAATCAAGTAGATGTTACAATGATATAAAAGCTTCCATTCATAAATGAACACATTGAGAGTATCCAGCATAGACATTCAACTCAAAGGTTTTGATTTTCAAATTTAATGTAAATTTGAACACCATATCCACTTTTTAGTTGTCTTTAAGTGTCAAATAGATTATATTGAATTTATCCAAAATTAAAATCCCAATGCTACATTCAAGTCTGTCCTCATCATCATACCATTACCAATAGTTTAAAAAATAGTCGTCAAATCACAAACCTCATATTCTTGAAATAAAAACCTGTATATAACTATTTTTTAGGATGTCAAACACATGAAACTTTATGGTAATTTCATTTTGTGTATATATTGAATAATCTATCGATGTTAATAATAATTTACATTTATATCCCATATCATTACAAGCAAGAGTTTTGGATACCCACCTCGTACCCCTTGAGAGTTTAATAGAATAATCTTTGATGAGGTATTTGGTGGAACTTATGACTAACACATTTTCAACACATGTCATGATTTAGATGAGAAAGCATTAAGAGATAAGGTTTTTGTTGTTACCTTAACTGCACCAACCAAGCCTGGCAGGCTTAGCTTGTGTGGTTTCTGGTTCAAGCAAACTTCTTCCATTTGTTGGACACCCACAAAGTATGTTGTCTGTGTTGGGAAATCGAGACAGGATCTAATCTCGATTACGGCAAAATAATTACAAAACTTTTTCTTATTTTAATTTCCTAAAATCCATGATCACTTTAATTATATAAAGTAATTAATGCATATATCACAATAAAGTATAAATGTTAATTCATACCTTGTCCCAAAGCTTGATTATATTCTTGTCATGTCCCACGAATCATTTTCAAAACTGGTCGATCTCAACAACCGTAGCTGCACAAGTGTCCGATTTCTAACGGTATCTACAAAACAAGTTGATAAAACTCTTTAACTCCTACAAAGAGGGTTAAGTAAGAAGTGCTAGCTCCATTAGAGTTTAAGCCTATTTATAATAAGTTTTGGGAATTTTAGTAATTTAATTGAAATTAAATTCTAATTTCAATTAAACTTTAATTAGAATTACAAAAAATTCTAATTAAATACCAGTTATGCCCAAATAAGATCCAAAATCTTATATTAATCCTTATTTATTAAATATCTCATATTTAATCATAAAGTTTCTCAAACTTTACAATCAAGTCCAATTTGATTAAAGTATCTTTGATTTCTTCAACCTGTTCTTCATGTAAGACCCATTAGATTCTCAAATATGTTGGCAATGATTATTAATTATAATTAGAATTTATAATTAGAATTATATAAATTGAAACTCCTTTTAATTTATTTTTGATTCTCCAATTAAAAACTTTATAATCATAGTTCAAGATTGACATCTAGCAACACATTATGACCACTCAAATATTTAAGAATGTCAAAGTGGTTTGCCTAACCTTTTTGTACATGATTTTTTGTATAATTTAATCATTTCAGCATACAATGTTCTAATTAGACATAAAACATGGAATTAATGTCTACTATATTTTGAGTTTAATTATATTAATTCTCTGTCATTAATTATTGATTCAATTAATAACATTTATAAAATATTTACAAAACTCCATTCTATCTTGGCCAATAATTTATCGAATCAATACTAATCGAGAACAACATAAGGTTCTCACTAATTATTTTAAGGTAATGAATCATATCTTGATCACTCAACTACCTTTATACAGTTTATGCTACATTCAATGACTATCAACTGAAAGACCTATAATTAGAGTAGGTCATAAATAGTATCAAAACATAGCAATCCCTATACAAGATATCTTTGGAGATCTCAAATCAAAGGATCACTTATACAATCATCACAATGAGAATTTCCATAGACATACAAGTAATATTCCAAATGGATTTCTTATATTGGGTTAATTTAGTGAACTTGTTCTCTAACAAGCACCCACACGTTTGTTTAAGTATCTTTATACTTTATCCTTAAGATCGACTTTTTTTTCAAAAGGAAAAACATAACGTGTGCTAGTCTTTGCATATTCTATTAATGTCCAATCTTTATAGAACAATGACTAGGAACAATTTAAGGATAATACATAAATACAATATAAATATCATAATTATAATTTCATTTGCAATGTGTAATTGTCCTTTAAACTTTACCATATACATCTAAACATATACAAGATAAAGAATATCTTTAAATTATTTTGTCACTAAATTATAACCAATCGATTGACTATAAGGCATAAACCCACAATCAGAACTACAAAGACAAAGTTGAGGAAAATTGCAAAACAACACGCTTCTTATCTTCCATCACACAAATAATAATAAAAAATTGAAGAAAGGAATTATGCATTAGGAAGATTGCATACATCATAACCCTCCCCAAACCCCACAAAGCAGAGGGTCTTGTGCATTGAGTATGTTGACTTTAGAAGCACTACTATAAATATCCCTAAAAGCTTAATTTAATTTAAGCACAATCAACAATTGTCACAAAACGTCAATATCATTTGGTTCAGGAGCATGTAAATACTATCTTGTATGCTATGAATCAAGTATAAGACAGTTTAACAACAAATTCTAGATTTTCCAAAGTACCGACCACAAAGCATACAAGACACATTGAATGCTGAGAGAACTTTGTGAAAGTACTTCATCAGTAGTGTTATGAGTAGGTGATATATGAAGAAGCATTCAAAACGAATTATGAGTAGGTGATATATGAAGAAGCATTCAAAACGAGCCCTTGTCTTTCGTCATGTCAAAGGGTACAACAACTACTAATTATAACAATGTTTAAGAGACAGTATAACTTCATCTATGCACTAAACAAGATTAATAATTGTATTTTCTTAACTCCCGTAAGAAATGAAACCTTATGTCAACACGTTTGTTACTATCATATAAAATTGAATACTTGTGATGAAGCATATTGCTTAAAATGAAATTCTTCAAAATGATTTCTCTATTCTCAATTTTAATATATTGTTTATTTGATGATTATAAAATAAATTCTAGATCTTTTAAAAAGAAATAATCAAATATACATTTATTGTCATTATGACCTCTTGTATAATTGTAATATATAAATTTAAGTAAATTTTATTTTTTCTTTTTTTAATACAAAATTCCATAACTAATCTTTCTTTGAAATATCTAAAAAATTGTTTTACTAATCATAAGATACATTTCCGTTAAATATTTAATAAATTTGCTAATGAAACTGACAACATGTATAATATCTAGTTTTTACAAGTTTCATACCTATTTACGTTGGGTTGTTTATATGATTAAAATTTTCCATTTGAAACCATTTATAAATTTATTATAGGTACCTTTTGAGAGATAAAGACACTAATTAGTGATTAAATAACATCTATGATGAGGAAATAATATATTAAGACAAGATCAGACATATTAAACTCACACCATATGGACTCTTTAAATTTCTTACACATTGCCTTATTATTTTTAATATATCTACATATAAGTAAATTATGATTTTTGGGTAAATTATACAAAAAGCTCAAAATTTATTCAATTTTATAATACTAGCTAGTCAGAACTATAATAAAATGATATAAATTGCAATTTGTCATGAAAATAACTTGCCATTAATTCTGTAATGAAGGGTGCATCAGCAAACTTATTTGACAATTGACAGATATGTGACTATTAAAGACACACCAATTTAATCTTAAAAAATAAAGCACAAACATTATTTAATCCTAAAATCCCTCTTCCCTTCTCCTCTAACCTTAAAATCGTCTCCTAGTCAATGTCACCAGTGTCTCCAAGTTGCCACTAACGTACCACCAGTATCTCCCACCATCGCACCACTGGTGTTTCCCATTACAAGCGTCTCCAAACACTAACAACAATGTCTCCCAGGTATCCCAACATAACTCTTCAAAATCTCCTATCTCTATATCCGAATGTGCTAAATCTGAATGCATCACTTCTGATCATTGCATTTGACTTTCTTTTGTTTAATTTAAGTGATCATTGAAATGGATTGTTTCATCATTATTGTATATTATGGAATTCATAGCTTTTCTATTTTTGCTACTTTTCTGTGATTGTAAAATTTGTTGTCATTTATTGTAAATCTATTTCCTGTTGTAAAGGGATTCATAACACTAAAAATTGTAATAGATGATTATGAAGGAAACTAATGTGTTAATCATATAAGAATCTTTTAATTCGACAATAGCTGATTAGTATTTTCTATTGTTACTTATGAGGTATATTGACTGTATTTTTCATTATTATTATGTAAGGTATATTAATTGTTTTTATTTATATGATTATCGTAATCCTTAATTTTTTTCCAAATTCCCTATATTGATAGTTTTTTATTATAATGATAAGATGAAACTATGAAGTCAATATTTTTATTAATGGTTAAAATAAAAATGATTATTTCAATTATAATTTTAATGATGATATTATTATATAACTTATTAATGAACATTCAAATTGTAGCTGTCTTTGTGAGTATTCGGTCTTGGTAAATAACTTGAAGATTTATTATTGTAATTTTTTTTTGTCAAACAGCTTAGTGTCGTTAGAGTAAGAGTCTTATTTGCAAGATTTATTGTTACTTAGCTCTTAAATTATGGTTATACTGAAGCATTTTATCATATACTTGCACTAATATTAATTATGACACTTATTTTATGTACTTGTTGCAACTCTCTAAGATGCAATTTGTATGTTGACTTCATTTATTACATATGGAACAAAGATGGACATGATTTAGCATGGCATGGACATAATCATCTTCATTTCTTTCTCTCATATATCTAAACTACATTGTAATTAAGTTTAGCCACAAATTCAATGTTCATTAATCATTATAATATAGTGACTCGGTTATAATGGTGAGACTACTAGTTATATGATACTGTTAAAATATCCAGTTTGTATAATGCAATTATAATATGATTGCCATAATAAGAAAAAAAAAGAGTAAATAGCATTTTATATATTCCATATTCTTCTATAAAAAAGAAATCTCTTACTCCATACACAAAATGCAAACTTAACGACCAATTTGAATTAAAATTACCATAATAAAATACTATATTCACGACCACAAACACCTCTATAGGAGTCCTTAAAACTTAGTGTATTTTTTAATTTTTATAAATCTATAGAAAAAGAGTTTTTACATTTATTAATGATTTGATTGGCATAAAATAATCATCGCTAGTTCTCAACTATATGAGATAACATCCACAAAGTGCAAGAGCCACTAAAATATATCTTAAGGCTACAATATGGTAACAATTATGATAAGGTTACATGAAAAAGATTAAATAATAAATTAAGCTCATAGGGAAGGAAAATTAGAAACAGACACATAATTGCCTTTACACACCATCCAAACAAAGTAAGGAAAAAAACAAAAACATTTCATACCATTTAGCATCATAATGGAATACAATGTTCAAAGTCTCATCCAAATTACAACAATCGCAATGTTTTAAGCTTTAACTGAATTAGCATAAAGGCATGGTTCAATTTTCGTAAGATTCACCATCATTAACTTTATATTTTTAGGAGTTGGTCATTTCATTCTTAACTTGACTCCCCTTCTACTTTTGAGTGTTAGGTTATGCATTTGTATTATCAATTTTACTCTCTAAAGCTTAAGTTATATTTGCATTGCTCATTAGAGGTTCGAGTATCTAAAATTAACTTCTACTCATCTATAAAACATTATAAGCACATAAAATGTTAGCCTTTAAGATGGAATTACTTACATCATTATCATCACATCCAATCCGAAATTTCGCAATGAAACGGAGTCTAGAGAGGTCTAATAGTACACAACCTTACCTCTACATAGTAGAGAGGCTCTTTCCTGTAAACCCACATACAGATGTGGCAAAAAAATAGTGATGCAGTTTAAAAAATCGAATATTTAAGTAAATAAAATTACCAAAATACATAAGGATAATAATAATAATACTACTAATAATAATAATGATAATGATAAAACTACTACTAAAAAGAAACTCAATAAAAGGATAATAATAATAATAATAATAGGTGCTTATTTCAACTTAAAGGACCACAGAGAGCAGCTAAGGAATGGGTAAAACACATACCCGGGTCGATGATCATGAGAAACTCACTAACAGTGAATTATAGTGGCATTGGTGATAGAAACGCAAACAACATTAATTTTTGCATATTACCCAAAATAAACTCATACATGTGACATTGATCCAACTATGCATGACATGAGGTATTGTTCTATTGAACACTTGCATAGTATCGCAATAAACTCATGCAAAGAAAGAAACGAAAGAGAGCTACATAGAATAACAGGATTAAAGAGAAATCCAAAAATCCGACACATAAAGTTGAAATCATTCACACACATGTTAAAAATAAAGATTAGATTCCAACAAACAATGATAAGAAAACAGATCCATAAACCAGAAAATCCCAGTGAAGACGCAGCATCATGAGAATGCAAAGATAAAGGGGATTTGAAACAAGACCCATGAACGATAACAACGAAAGGAGGAAACTTTAATAGTTTACGCTGAAGAGACGTACCATTAGCATATTTACAAAAAATAAAAGTACCAAAAAAAATCCTGAGGACTTGAAGATCTTCAAGGTTACGAGGGAGCTTTACGAGGGAGCATATTATTTTCATAATATTTTATTTGTAACCCAATCCCACATATAAAAATTGAATCTTGATATAAAACCACAGAAGAACCAGCAATCAAAAGAAACCATGAGAAGGTTTCAACCATAAATGACCCAACGACCAACTGACGATCAAAGAATCAGTTTGAAAAGAAAGGAAAAAGAAAATCCAAAGCAACCCAAAAATCCCCAAACTAAAATTTCAAGATCTAGAGAATTCAAAACCACAGAGGAGAAAACGAATATAAATATAGGTTGCAAACACTAAGTGGTAACAGATCTAGCCACGCCAAGATTCGAGAGAAAAAACTTCGAAAAACAACCAAATCGTGAAAAAATGGAAAAACAAAACCATTAACTTGACAGATCGAAACACGAATATCATCTCAAAAAAGCACAAGCTACAAGGAAAACAAAAGTATGCTTAATTTTTCGTTGAAGCACCATTTTACGTATATCGAAAAGCATATCGAAAGAAAATGGTACCAACTACGAACAGATCTAGCAGACCAGAAATGGATTTGACAAAGTTAAGAGGAAAAACTCACATTCTTACATGTAAATCAGAAAACAAAAATAGGTAAGAAAAGAATTGCAGAGACAGACAGATCCAAGACAGACAGACTAACAAACTAAAACCGAAAGCCTTACTACTAATCCTCTGCAAAAGTGGCTGTCTAACAATATCTACTCTGAAAATCCCTCTATAAATCCAACATTAAGAAAAAGAAAAAAGAAACGGTGGTTAAAGAATAGCTATCGAAACCCAAAAGTCATTTTCTTCCTTAGATCTAACATCTCCTTTCTAAAGGTCAAAACTTTAAGATTCTGGATCAGCCCTAATTCAAATATCGTCAACTAAAAGCCATCCAACAACATCATCGATAATAAATCAGGACACTAAATCAGTTAAAACTCTATCAATAATCAAAGAGGCAGCCAGAACTGCATAATCCAGCGAAATTGTAAGTTAATTAACATCAACCAGATCTGCAAGTCACAACATCAAATAATAGTCGAAGAACCAAAAACGAAACAAAATTCCATAAAATGGACTAGATGTAAATTCAGAGGCTAGATCAACCATAAATCAAGATCTCATGTTGAACAAAAAGAAACACCTAATCATCTAAACCAACAACAAAAGAAGCATCCACGAAAAAGTATAGTCGAAGAGTCCTCACCATTGCGCTTAGGCCATCGGAGACTAGTCTTTATTGCTTTTGAGACATCTAAAAATGTAGGAATCAAACATACAGATCAAACCCAACAACATAAAGCCATGATGTGGAATACCTGAACAATCAGGTTAGCAAGGACACAAACAAAGTTGATTTTAAAGGGACCACATACTTGACAAATGTTAAAATTCAAAGCAAAATTAAATTTACCTGATTCTTCAAGCTTTATGTTATTTAGTCCAAATGTTGAAGAATACATTGTTAGTACGTAGTGGGAGCCTTATTACGTACCCCGGATCTACATGAAAGGATTAAAAACGAAGGTAATGCGGA
>JANSVA010055756.1:0-12719 GCA_025504915.1 Erythroxylum reticulatum | reverse complement strand
AAAATGCATGGGTTTAAGTATTCTAGGATCAATTTTATTGAATATGTTTTGTAGGTTTCCAATTTTGCAACCCTATTAAATTTAAGATTTTTGCCTATGAAAAGGGAATCAAGAAAGACAAGAGGAGCAAGAGGAGAGACACATTTGAGCAAGTTATAAGAAAGGAATTTAAGGTGGGTTGCATTTTTATAATTGAGTAATAAGTCATTAATGTTTCATCCAAATCAAGAAAGTTAAATGTTTTCAATTGTGTTATAAATGTGCATTTATTGCTCTTTGAATGCTTTGAGAAGTGTTATGTGTTTGGTATGTGAATATTGTGTTGATGGGCATCAAATCTTCTGTCTCACTAACCCTGGCCCTATTCTGTCCCATAATAAACATCGACATTTTTGTTTGATTTAAGCCAACGTCTGCGTCTCAGCTTATCTTTAGCCAAGCCGATCTTCCTTTGATTTTGCTTCCCGCCTCAATTCTTTCCTTCCCTTTAATGGAATTCATTTCTTCCACTCTGTCACACTCCTACCTTCCAAAAGCTTGGGTTAATTCATGGAATGTGTACTAAACAGTTAAGGTGTCCTATTTGCCATCCACTCTCTCTCCCTCATGGCATCGACGCTCATAATAAAGACCATAAGTGCTACGATTCAACTAGTTTTCAGGTTTTGCAAATAATCTTAAGCTCAATTCTTAGTTCTCGTTCTTAGGGATTTCCAGACATTCATTTTCGTCTTTAGCTGTTAGGTAATTTTGTTTACTCCTTTTCTTTTTCCTTTTCTCTTTCTTTGATTTAGGTTTTGTTTTCATTTTTAATTCGTATTCTCATCTGTTTGGTGGTGCTGGAACTTTCCTCTTCACCACTCTGTCGCACACCTGCCTTCCAAAAGCTTGGGTTAATTCATGGAATGTGTATTGAACACTTGAGGTATGCTCTTTTCCATCCACTCGCTCTCCCTCATCGCATCGACAGTCATAGTAAAGACCATAAGTGCTAAGATTCAACTAGTTTTCGGGTTTCGCAAATAATGTTCAACTCAATTCTTGTTCTCGTTCTCAGGGATTTCCAGGCATTCATTTTCATCTTTAGCTATTAGGTAATTTTGTTAACTCCTTTTCTTTTTCCTTTTTCTCTTTCTTTTATTTAGGTTTTATTTTCATTTTTAGTTCGTATTCTCATCTATTTGGTGGTGTTGGAACTTTCCTTTTTAGGACAATGAATTTATCATATCAAACCCAAAGTCAAACTACCTTGTTCTACAACTCGATTTGGGGTGATTTTTCTTCTTTTTGCATTAGGCTTGGAGTTTTCGACAACAAAGGTTTGCTTGTCTTTTCTCACTAGTTTCACATATTTATTTCTATTTGATTAGTCTGATGGACATTATCTAAATATTTGGAATGCAGCTTCGTGTTGTTCGAGTTGTTGCTGTTGTGGGAGGTCTTCTCCAGATTTTCCTACTTATGTGCTTGTGTGGAACAATAGTCATGGTATTCGACATTTATATTATATTTGGATACATATTTAACAGATGAAATTACAATGCCGATAAATTTTATTTTAAAATTTAATCAATACGTTTTGCAAAGAAGGTGACAATTGGTTGCTTCTTCCTAGGCTCTCTGCACTGACATCTGGAATATTATTCGATCATTTCGAACAACTTGAAAAGGTCTCTTTTATGTTAATAAAGGAAAGAAAATTAGCTTCTTGTAGATTTGAGTTGACCCTTTGCTAACAAATGCTAGTATTCTCCAAGATGAAACTTTTTTGTTAGAGAATTGACCTTTTTCATTTTCCCCTTTCAAATCTTACATTTTAAATGTCAGTAATATGCTTCCATTACTGAAGAATATTGATTTAGCTGTGACAATTGGCCTCTATCCTTCATACAATTCTTGTTTCATCCAAATTAAATTATCTTGAAGTTTTTGATAGGTACGTATATGTTCATCTCAGTTATGTGGTGGAAAACCCTTAGAGGGAGTATTTGTTGGTGCTTTCTTGTCTGTCTTCCACAATAGTGGTAAATATCTGCTCACAGTGTATTTAAATAACTTCATGTATCTTATTTTTAGATTGTATGTTCGTGGGACATAATTGGTAAGCTATTACATTAAAGTTTGTGGTTATTGAGTAATTTTCTCATACCAATCATCTTTGATTTGTATACTCGAATAATGTTGTAATTAGTGCTTCTTTATCAAATTACGGTTACCTTTGTACAGAAGGGTGGAAAAACAACATTAAGTTAGCAATGCAGTTTATTCTTCTCATTATTTTTGAGTTGGTTATCTATGTACCAATAAGTTTTGTTAGCTTATGAACAATTTTGTAATATGTCAAAAAAATTATAGTTTATAAACTTTAATCGTTAAATAGAGTCTATTCAAAGGAGTCTGTCTAATAGGTGCTGATGCTTTAGTATACTGAAGTGGATTTTGGGGATGGAGAATTGAGGATGCCATGTATGAGTGCTCATTTGGGAAGTGGATTTAGAGCTTCACTATCATCAAGCTTGTGTACTTAAACAACTCATCTTAGCTCTAGATCTGTGTCAAGTTATCTTCCTTCTTTTAATTGTTGTTTAAGTCATGAGCCTCATATTTATATTTCTCTCTTAGGTACTTGATTGTATTTCCTTTTTCATGTGATGATAATGATTGTTCCTTTAAGAGAGGTTGCTGAATATTCCTAACAATCTCATGAATCAAAATTCATAATTAACTTTTCAATATTCCTTTGGGATAAATTTTTGAATGCTTATGTCATAACGTTTTAGAGTCATGTACTTTTTTCTTCTGGATTGGAGTCCTGACACTTTAGTACTGTAACTAGACCATGTTTTGTCGAATTTGCAGGTATTTATTGTTGATACTTGAGCAATCAATAAAATATGAGATTATTTTCTAGTGGTGTATATATTGCTTATCTTCTCTACCAGTGGTGTATATATTGCTTACTAAGAAGGTATTTATCTTCTATATCTTTCTATTTTCTTTTTATCTTGCTTTACTTTACCAGTGGTGTATATATTGCTTAATGGATATGTGCTTCAACTTATCTAAACGAAGTGTTATTCTCAGTCTAGTCTAGTTAGGGTCCAATACATAGATCATTTTTCTCTAACATAGGAATTCTCATCAAGGTTCAACATAACATACTCATAGTTGGAATAATGTGAAACATCAACCTTAATTTGATGCTGGCATTATGAACAATCTTTACTAGATTCTTAAAGGTTGCATAATTATTGAGTGCCTTTTCAGGGATTCAAATATTCATATGTCATGATTCATGGCATTGTCATGTTAAGTTACTTCACTAAGTGTCATATTCATTCTGTTGGTGGTGTGAGATCTCAAAATAATTAACCAACATGATTATGAGATTGTTTTTTTCATACTCACAGACGATATCCATGTTTTCCCAGGATGGTGTTGTTGGTTGCCTTTTTGGCCATTTTGAACATGTTGTCTCGTACTTGTATACCATGGTTTTTGAAACTTATGATAAAGTTATCTTCACCAGTAAAACTAGTCTATTTGCTTCATTTTTATGCTTTATGATGGTAAACTTCTAATTAAGAGTTACATTTATGCAAACTTTCGAGGTGTAGGTAAGTTCTCAATTGTAATTAACTTCAAGTTCTACTACTCTTATATGTTTAATTGTCTACTTTGAGTTCTTGGGAGGTTCTATTAATAACTAAACATTATTTTCAGCTCCATCGCTTTATGGGATCTTACCTTATGCTGGCTTGAAATTTTACTTCTATGAGGAGATGAAACGCCATGTTCTAGAGGAGAATAAGAAACATATTGCAGTGAAATTAGTATGCAGGTCTGTTGCTGGTTTATTGGGTCAAACCTTCACATATCCTATTGATGTTGTTAGAAGACAAATGTGAGTATGTTGCATTGAACTAGTTATGGAAGTAGTAAATGACATGTCATCAATAACGACAAGGGTTATCAGGAATGATAAAAACCTAGTAGTAATACATGAAAGTCATTTTGTAGGTTCAAAGGCTTTTGGGGACCAATAATGCAGAGTTGAATAGAACAATCGAAATGCTTCTCCTGATTGTGCAAAAGCAAGCGTGGAAGCAATTGGTTTCTAGGTTGAGCATTAACTACTTGAAAGTAACAATCCCTCCTTATTTGTTTAAAAAAATTTCAATTTTCTGTTTCTGTCTTCTACTGTATGAATGCTTGGCGTATGTCTTTTCAGGTTGTACCATCTATGGCAATTGATTTTACAGTTTATGATGCCATGAAATCGAGCTTGAGAGTTCCATCCTGAGAAGTAATAGAAGCTGTAACGGACAAAAGAAGCAACCAACCATCCCTTCATTCTTGATAAACGAACCTATTATTTATAAGCATTATATGATAGCTCAATCCAATTCATTCTCAATTCTTTCTTTTCAATTCTTTCTAGTTGTATAACTCTCCTGTATAGAGTATATCAAGATCCCAAGTCTTACCTTTCTTTCCCACTCTGCATTCCTATAATTTGACCACAACAAAAAGTCCATTTGAAAGTTTCATCATTATTACGTTAGCAAACCTGCTGATGGCAATTGTACTAGTTTTGCTATACACCTTACACATAGAAGGTCACCAGAGGAACTTCCAGTAATAAGAGTGCCCTATATTGTAGAAAAGATTTGGGCAACATCAAGATTGGAGTCCTCTAATTTGTGAGGAATAAGTCAACTACTGTTGTCTTAAAGAATACTCTGTAACTTGAAGTTTTCATTACAAACATACTGTACATCTTAACATCAGTTGGCATCAGTGGCATTCTACTTGCTTGTTGCTTAGGTAAGCCTTGTTTCAGAATTTGTCTTTTGTTTATATGATGCATTTATTATGGAACTCAACATGTATATCAAAGAGTTGAACTTTTTCGGTCACCATGACTAATTTGAATTTAGTTTGTTAAAAACAAGAAAACCAAATCAGATACAAGATGAATCTCACCCCACCAACCAATCACTTGCTTTTCCTGGAAGTGTAGATGCTATATTATAAATTGCTTTCATGTTTCAGTGTGGTGATAAGCTGGGGATTAGCCTTGAACTGGGATCTTTTGTTGCGGGAGTGATGATATCAACAACTGATCTTGCTCAACATACACTTGAACAAGTAAGGCTTTTGTTTGTTCTGATTTGAAGGTGCATATTAATGCATCTATCATCGTAATTATGGAAGTTCTTATTACCTGCTCCATAGATAAAGTTCTATGCAATTTCAACAGTATTTTGTTGTGCAGGACAATGTCCATGCTAAAGAGAAGTATTTGTTGAAGGCTCTCTGCTATTAACTTCTCTTTGTTCAGACATCACTGAAGTGTTGAAATAAATCTGGAGCCAATGGACCTTAAATCAAATCACACTACTCCTGTTCTCATTGATCAGTCAACACTATTTTTATTAGAATCACTAGGTTAGTAGACTTTAACTTGAATTTTGCAAATAATATTGTTTGAGAGAAATCATAAACATTTAAAAATTGTTTCAGGACAAAACAATTGTAACGACGTGCTTCCAATTTATGTTGGAGATGACAAGACAGATGAAGATACTTTCAAGGTAAGAGCATATTTTTGTTATTGGAATAAGTTGTGTGTATTATGGTGTTATATGTTTATCTAATTGATTAACCGTGTGTCTACTCAGTACCATGTTCTGAGAGAGAGGAAATGTGGTTATGGCTTCTTAGTAACATCTGCACCTAAGGAAAGTAATGCATATTACTCCCTCAGGGACCCATCAGAGGTACATATGTTCTCTTTCATATGAAGCTCATGTTCAATAAAGTACTTGGTGTTGGTTTTTAAAATTGAAAAGTTTTAGTTAGTATTTATTTACGTTATTATAAAGGGAACTATAGGTCCCATAGCACTCAATGCCACATCTGAAAATACACCATTTGAAGGTGGAAAGGATGGGCCTATTACTACAGTATGAATAACTATAGTTACTAGGATATTGATGTTTTTTTTAAAGGATGGGCCTATTACTGCAATATGAGTAACTATACTTACTAGGATATTGATGTTTTCTTTTTTCAGGGCAATGTTTAGTGGTTCATGGCATGAAGTACATATTATGACAGAGGCCTTAGAATGACCTCTAAATCAAATATGAAAGGCAAAACAAAAGGTAATGAACACTCTAAATCAAATATAGATGGCAATGAATAAAATTACACATAGGTAGGTTCAACATTAAGAGATTTTCAGAGAAAGAAATTGTTGTGATTAATTCAATGACTGTTGCGATTTTTGTTATATCAGTTTCCACTTTTTTGGTGCTACTGTACTATTTCATGTCAAGTTGGTTTGACTGGATTTTGATTGTGCACTTTTGCATTAGTGGTATTGAGGTATTGAATTCTCTGCTTTCTCATACTTATTAATATATGCTTCTAGGAAACTCATATGCACACGTGATAGCTGTTTTTGTGGACTGGGAAAAAATAGACAATAAACTTATGCTAGGTGTAGCATGACATAATTCTTCAATCAAATCAAGTTTTCTAAAGTCAGTTGAATTTCCTGGACTTCAATTAATCAATATCTATCCATGTCACCTCTTGCAAGACTCCATCTATCAGAAAACACATTAATTTTAGAATGGATGTTTTCATGTGTTAATGAGATTAACAATTAGTTACCATTATGTACTTATATAACCACTTTTTCTAATTACAAGACCTTTGATTTTTCCTTTGGCAAAAGATATGTCAAAACACATTCTAGTACATTTCAAAGCTGCTTTTCACAATCATTTTAATTGTTGGAAATCATTGTTGTACTTATCTATCATAAGTAGATTTTCCCGATGTATAGTTGCCTTTTCCATTCATGGTATATCATAAACTTTTTTCTTCGCTCCTGATATGTGGAAATTTGTGAAAGATATTGATTTGAATGTCGTTTCTTCGTATAAAATTTGACATACTAAGACATCTCTAAATCAAAGTCGAGCTTTTGAATAAAGAGAAAATGTTGTTTCTTAGCATAAAATGGAAGGAAATGGAGAAATTGCCAAGAGAAGAAAGTTGATATGCCTCTTTTCGGAGAAAGTTCAATTCTCTTCATTATTGTAACTTTATGTGGTCTTGTATTTTCCATTTTCTGGGTTGTGTATCGGCATGCGTCATATTCATGGATTGGGCAAAGTTGGCTCCAAAGAAAACAGAGAATCAGGCTACAGTTGCAACAATAACTCCCACAGAGCTAGAAGCAACAGTGCTGAGTCACAATGAGAGACTTGAAGCTAACAGCATTACCTAGAAAAATTAATTGGAAAATTAAATCTGTAGAATGTGGAAAATTCTCAGCAATCATGCAAAGTTGCATTAAACATTCAATGCAACTTTTTATGCTTTCGATGATGAAGGAGGTCATTTTTTCATAAGCAATTAGTTCAACTTCTTGCTTCTCTTTGCTCTCTTTAGTGCATATTGAAGAAAAGCTGGAGTTAAGGCCAATACTTGTATTATAATTGTTTAGCTTATGAATCCAAAGATCTTTTGTGACAATTATACTTGTAGACTATGATTTATTCTCAAAGTTTACTAGGGTTGATTTGTTTTCAAAAATGTTAATTTCAAGATTGTAACCTATGAATGCACATTTATATACAAGCTAGTTTCTTTTTGTCCATTCCACCATGACCTTCTCACAGCTTCATTTAAATTATGGCTTCATTTACATTTTCACTTCTGCTAATATTTTCCCCCATAATGTCATCCCAAAAAAAAAGTTTAATACCATTATAAGAAGTTCGATGACAATTTCAAGAATTAAACATTTCCCTTTTTTGCATAATTTTTTTAACATAAGGATTCGTCATTTATAAACAATACATAGTCAACAAAATATATAAAAATTACATAATAATAAGAGTATAAGAAAGAAATTGTCAATTATCAGTAGAAAACAAAATGTGGACCTTATTGATAAAGATGTACAAATTAACTTAAATACTCTACTATTTTTTCACTTTGTATTTACAAAGTATGCCTCCGGCACATGGAGCTAGACAATCATATGTCTTAACAAAACCACCTATATCTGCACCATCGTAGTTAACGTTACTATTTTGTCGTGAGTTATTTATCATCACGTTGCTCACACTATGTGGTTGTTGTGCTTATAAGAATTAAAAAAATAATAGTATCATTAGTGAATTATGAATAAGTAACTAAACATAATGTCATCAGTAATAGTATTTTGGCAAAAGATAAATACCAATTGGGAGTAGGTCATGTCCATAAATAATGGAACACCTTTAATAGAATTTGTTTGACATGAATTGACAGAGACAACCTATCATCAAAAGATTTAAAGAGTATATAATCAAAATACTAGACTAATTGTTATAACATATAATCTTCTTTATTAAAAAGTGCACATGTAAGGTACATGGAATTAAAGAAAAAATTTACAAATAAAGCCTTAAGATTAAATGGTAATCTTGGTGGTGCAATAGAATTTGTTTGACATGAATTGGCAGAGACATCCTATCATCAAAAAAGTGAAAGAGTATGTAATCGAAATACTAGATTAATTGTTAAAACATTGAATCTTTTTTATTAAAAAGTAGACATGTAAAGGACATGAAATTGAAAAACAAAATTACAAATCAAACCTCAAGATTAAATGGTAATGTTGGTGCTGCAATTGTATTTGTTTGGCTTAAATTAGCAGAGAAAACCTATCATCAAAAAAGTGAAAGAGTGTATAATCGAAATACTAGACTAATTATTAAAACATTGAATCTTTTTATTAAAAAGTATACATGTAAGGGACATGAAATTGAAAAACAAAATTACAAATCAAACCTCAAGATTAAATGGTAATGTTGGTGCCGCAATTGTATTTGTTTGGCTTAAATTGGCAGAGAAAACCTATCATCAAAAAAGTGAAAGAGTGTGTAATCGAAATACTAGACTAATTGTTAAAACATTAAATCTTTTTTATTAAAAAGTAGACATGTAAGAGAAATGAAATTGAAAAACAAAATTACAAATCAAACCTCAAGATTAAATGGTAATGTTGGTGCTGCAATTGTATTTGTTTGAATTGAATTGGCAGAGACAACTTATCATCAAAAAAGTGCAAGAGTATATAATGGAAATACTAGACTAATTGTTAAAACATTGAATCTTTTTTATTAAAAAGTACACATATAAGGGAGATGAAATTGAAAAACAAAAATTACAAATCGAACCTCAAGATTAAATTGTAATGTTGGTGCTGTAATTATATTTGTTTGACTTAAATTGGCAGAGACAACCTATCAACAAAAAAGTTAAATAGTATATAATTAAATAGTAGAATAATTTTTAAACGTTCAAACTTTTTTATTAAAAAGTAAAAATATAAGGGACATGGAATTCAAGAAAAAAACTTAAAATACAACCTCGAGATTAAATGGTATTGTTGGTGCTGCAATTGTAAAATTTACCTGAGTCTAAAATTTTTTGGTTGATTTCCTTTTTGTCATGGCCTTCTCTAACCCACCCCTCAATCTCTTACCTGAAACAGCTTTCTTCTTGATTTTGATTCCTTTAATTCCAACACTATTCTTTTCACAAATTTCAATCTCATTTTGGTTCAAGTGATTTGTTATAATACTTGAATATACCACCTTTTCAGCTTGTAATCTAACATTAGAGCTTGCAATTGAATGTTGGACAATTGATCCATTACCTTGTAGTTGAGCATCAATGATTTCCAACATCTTCAAAATACAATCTTTAACAATTTTGTAAGTCTCTTCACTCTCAGATGCTTTTGTAACCAATTGAACATATAGCCCATACAATTCTTTATACCGCATAATTTGACATATCTTGGGATCCAAATTAGTTATGCTAGTTCCAGAATTTTTAGTTCCCAAGAATCTAAATTTTGCTTTACGTGTCCACCTTTTCAATATGTACTGACTTGGGATCTCCATAATATTTTTCACAGTAAAAACTTTCAAAACATGAGAACATCAAATTCTAGGAAACTCAAATTTTCTACAGCTACAATTAACTTTTCCATTTGATGAATCATATGTAAATGTATGGCAATAACTCTTCTTATGAGGGGTAATTTGATATTTTGTGATTGATCCAACATCCCCAAAGCTTTTAATACAACAATTATGAGACTTACACCACTCATTTTCAAACCACTTGAATAACTCAAGAGTATAAATAGTTGCTGCATATTTCAAAATTTAAATTGGATACAATAATGAAGGAATGCTTGTACTTGATTTAAAATCAGCCTTTAACTCCTCATATCTACGATCTTCAAGGAGTCTCTCAAAATGATGAAAAAATTCCAAGAATTTGTGTTGATAACTAACATACCTCTTGACAACACTATTTGTGCTCTCACTTCTTTGTGTTGTCGTTATGTCGGCACAAAACATTTGTCTTCCATACACTAAAGCCCATTTTTCCTTTATCCCAAACATGCGCCTCAACCAATCATTATCTTCAAGTCTGTATTTGCACAACATCTCATTCCATGCATTTACAAAATCTACCTCTTCTTCAAAATCATATATGCATTTACAAAATCCACCTCTTCTTCAAAATCATATATGCATGACCTAAAATCTCTTGAAAAATCTTTGAATTGCAAGAAAACACCATTTAAATGGATGGCTGCATTTTGATAAATATGCCAAATAGATAAATCATGATGAGTTTCAGGCCATCTTAGTACTAGAGCCTTTGCCATTGCTGCATCTTGATCTGTAAGAATTGTTTTAGGTCTTTTATCACACATGGCTTTCACAAAAGTATCAAATAACCATTCAAACGTTAGGGATGTCTCATCATATAACAATGCAACACCAAAGATTGTAGTCTGCTTGTGGTGATTGACACCTACAAGCAATGCAAGAGGATGACCTTCATTGTTCTTCCTGTAAGTTGTATCAAAACAAACTACATCACCTAAATTTGAGTAATCTACTCTCATCTTTGCATCTGACCAGAAAATGTTGGATATTAAATCATGTTCATCAACTTGGATAGCATAAAAAAAAATTGGATCATCAAATTGCATTTTATGTAAATATTCTAGAACACCTCCTGTATCACCTCTTCTCACATCCCTCGATCTTTTAGACCGTAAGTAATTTCTGTAATTATCCGATATGAATCGACCACCTACTTGCCTAACCATGACATCATGAGATGCCTTCGGTGGGATTCCTACATCATTTTCCATTTCAATTTGTATTGCTGTAGATAAACTTATCTTTCAGTGAGATTTGTGTAAGTGCATCTTGTTTGGACTCGAGAAGTAGTCATTATGCTCCTCAATAAACTGAACCACACAGAATTTTTTTCTTCTTCAACAACTGACTCTCATTTTAGCTTCATAAACAAACCTTGTTTCAGGGCGTTTTACTCTTACATCAATATCTCGTTTGTCTTTTCCTCGTTTACCTTCAGCACTACAACAAAACATTCAGTCAATCAAGTTTCCATATTGATCTTTGTGGCTTTTGCTTCTCCTTATCCCAAACCCAAATTTTTTAGCATATGCCAAATAGAATTGGTAAGCATCTTCTTCTATCTGAAACTCCATTCCAATTTTTGGTATTAATTCTTTGGATACTTCACTTAAGCCAATAGTTTGCAATTCCTGATTGTTGTTTAAGCTCATGACAACTACTAGCTCATCTTCACCTTCACTCTTGCCAACTTCACTACCATCTTCAAAATTTAACTGACGACAAGACAAAGATACACCCTCCATTCAATTATTAGTTTTGATATTGAAGTAAAAACCTAAAAAATAAATAAAAAATGAAAATGGATACTTCACTTTTATGATATAAAGAAACAATAAGTGTCGAATTCACAATTTAATTAAGAAGCAAAACATGATTCCTTTAGCATTAAACTTAAATAAATATCTAACAATTGGTGCTAAACAAATTGTTTAAAAAATATTTGATTTCTCTGTTTAACGTTCCCGCGTATTGGTAAACTAGAAACAAAAACAAAGGAAAAGGAAAAGGCATCGACCTAACTAAAGCTAGAATAGAGCCGATTGATACACAACAAAATTGGATTTTATTAAAACATGATATTGTGGTTGAACAAGGTTGGAACATACTTATTGAAACAATCTATTTCTTTTAAAGAATTAAAATAGAAGGTAGTTCCTTTTTTTATCACAATCAATTAAGTGTTATTGTATGAAAATCAAGTTTGAATGTGATATATAAGAGACATCACTTAACACATAAGAATTTACATGAAAAACTTAACTCATATCATTAAAGTATTAGACTATACAACATAAGGTTCGTTTGTTACAGAAAAAAAAACATATACTTTGGTTGTAGTTGAACAAAAATTAGATTCAACTATATGAAATATAACTATGTTCATTAGCAGTGGATAATGGTAGCAAAGTTGGCTTGGCTTATAGCATCAATGTCTGTGCTTATGGGACAACATCTTATTCCTACCAAGCTCCACAAAGTTGGAACATACTAATTGATACAAAAGATCTGAACCCGTCGCAAGAACCTCAAGCCTATTCATAAAAGAACACTTATCCTCCCACTCCACGAAAAAAAATCCATTATGTAGATGTGAATCGTACCTTCAAGACAATCTAATACTACCAAACGTCAAAGGCTTGATTCCTTTTGACAACTAAAACACACCAAAGATCG
>JANSVA010055746.1:0-12720 GCA_025504915.1 Erythroxylum reticulatum | reverse complement strand
ATCAATGAAAACTTATCACACATTTAACCAACTTTTCCAACATCAAATTATGTTCTTTTTTAACCTTAATGAAGTCTAAATGCATCATAGCTAAATACCTTATCCTTAATTGGTTCACAAATCACACAAAAGAACATTTTATTTACTTTTATGCAATTTCCACAATCATATATGGATTCCCGCAATGGTGGGATGGGTTATCCAAAAGTTCCCATCCAATTCCTTCATTAGTTTTCCAGATTTTTTCAGGACAAGTTTTGGGTCAGATTTGTATGATCATTATGATATAGAAATTGAGGTTTCTAGATAATATGTTATTCTAAACAAATGTTCCTATATGTCTTAAGTTTCTAATGAAATAAAGTTCATACAATTTAGTTCATTATTCCTAGAGTTATGCCCAAAATACTGCAAAATGTTCTCAAATAGTGACAGAATCCAAAAACTTAACTTCAAGCCAAATTTTGAAACTCTTAGATACAGAATAAAATTCGATTCCTTCATGGAAAATATATCCATATGTCTCTAGTTTAATATAAACTTAAAAATCATCCCATTCGGATGTCTATAGATCAAGTTATTTCCATAATACCGATGCATGTTTAGTGAAAATACTATAGCTAATATATTCCAGCAATTTTTCTTTCACTTTTCCAGATTTTTAACACTTTATACCAAAATTAAAATAGCCTCTTTATACTTCATCAATTATACCTATATTAGGCCTGAATCAGACTCTAATTCCTCATCAAGAACCTCTCCTATTCCAATTCAAAATTATTCAATTAGCAGCTCACAGATCCTCGTCTTTCATGCATTAAAAATCAAACTAGAAACTTTTACATTATTATGCATATAGTCCTACTTCTTTCCCAATTCAAGAACATCAAATAAACATCTTTCTTTAGCATAAATCCACCTTCTTTAGACATTAAATTCCAGTTCAATTCATCCTCATAATGCCCTATACTCCACAGTTTCCATATACCAAAAACAAAACAGAGAAACTTCCAAGTTCTTGCAACATTTTCCAGCACATATCTTCACTAATAACACATGCATTTCATTCCAATTAAAGCATCATTCTTATATCATTTGACATGCCATAAGACTCATATTGTCTCTTACTTGTTAGGATTTCAATTCAGCTCAAACTTTAGATTAACTCAAGTCTCCATGCAAGCAAAATTCATCACAAACTTAAGATGAAAATAGGTTGATTTTGGACAGCAAGATGAAGGTAACGTTCAACTAGTTTTCTTGGCTATTTTATGTAAGGTAAAAAGCTAGTTTTGGTGCAACAATTTGCCTAAGGTTCAGGAAAAATACAGAGGAGAAAGTAGGTGTAACATCCTATGTTAGGGGTTAGAAAAGATTGAGAAATTTCAGTGCACTATATGATTTGCATAATTGAATATTTGTTGATATGTACGTATGAATTTTGACACATTCAAATAAATTGTGCATCCATTCATTGACTTTTTTCTGGGTAAAATGGATATATAAATGTGATAAAATTGTGGAAATTTTATTTCGAGACTATTGGAATTATTTCAAAATTTTTGGAAAATTTAGCAAATTTTTTGGGAATTTTGGAGTATTTTAGATTAGAAATTATTTAACAAATGGACTAATTAAGGATTGACAATTGGATAAATTATGGAGTGACAAATGGATGAAATCATGTGTGACATATAGACCTATAGCTATAGGACAAATGGTAGCTTATCTAGTGAACAAGTGGAAGACATGCAATGGAGACATGTGTTAAAGCACTAATGAAACATCTAGGCATGTTTTTGACAAAGAACAAATTCTGCATTCGTGAACTCCCTTTTGCTTTACCACCACCGAAACACCATCTTGTTCATTTATGTATATTGACTTTTTGATAATCTATCAATGTTACACCTTGCGAAGTCTTCTGCCATTAGGGGTTTTCGATTGTTACTAAATCTTGGTGTCTTTCCAAACACCGAAATCTCTTTTTTGCTCTCCAAATTTCTGGAATTTTGTTGAAGAGAGAGAAGCTAAGTCAAGTAAGTTTTATGCATGTTTTAATGTTTTTAAATGGATGTATGCATGAATGGTGCATATTTTCATGCTTGTGGATTGCTGCATGCGTAATGGTGTTGATGCATGTGTGGGTGGTGAAAGAAGAAGCAAATCCAATGATATGATTAACAAGATGAAGGGTTATAGTCATTGGAATATGATATATGAAGTATTTTACTGAATATACATCTGTATTTAAGGAATAACTTGATCTGTGAATATCCAAATTAGATGAATTTAAATTTAGATTAAAATAGAAAGATATATCTACAACTTTTATGAAGGAGTTAAAGTTTACTACTATCACTAAGTGTATCAAAATTTGGCTCGAAGTGGAGTTTCTGGATTCTATCACTGTTTGCGAATAATATATAGTATTTTGGGGATAAATTTCAAAATACTTAACCAAATTGCACAAAATTGGTGTCTTTAGAAACTTGAGACATAAAGGAACAATGTTTTAGAAGAAAGTTTGGCCTAAATTCTTTGTTTTCATTGTCAAAATGATCGGGTAAAAGTGACTCGAAAGTCTATTTTGGGAAGATATGGAAGAAAAGGTAAGGTGAAGAAGAAGGATTTGCAGGTCCACCAGAGTGTCGCGGTCATTCATGTGCACGATTGTGACTTCGCAGGATCACTCGGAATGTTGCGGTTGTGCATGTACACAATTGCGACTTCCCTATTTATCCAAAGGAGTTTATTTTCTGAGCATACTTTGATCTATTGTTATAACTTATTCATCCGATATCCAATTGACTTGATTCTTGAACCAATGGACTCATAATACATTGATATTTATCTCCACAAAAATTTTATGAAGTGGATTGATTGATTAATTTAAGATGAAATGTGACTGTGCTAAAGTATGATAACTGGGATGATCTTTACTAAACATACTTCAGTAATTATACTCTATCTTGATCTATAAACCTCAGAATGAGATGATTATTAATTATTATTAAACTAGAGACATAAATATACAAATTGTTTGAAGAGATTAAATTCTAATTCTACCTCTAAGAGTTTCATAATCTGATTGGAAGTTGAGATAAGAACTCTGTTGAAGCTTAAGAACAGTCTAAAATCTTTTGAGTATAACTTTCAGTATACTAAACCAAATTAGATGAACTTAGTATCATTGGAAACCTAAGACAAAGAGGGAAAACTTTATAGAAGGAAGTATTACGTAATTACCTCATATTCCTGATGATAATAATTGAGCAAAGTGGACCAAAAGTTGGTTGTGAGATAAATCTGTATTGGGCAATTAAGTATGGTTTCACTTAATTGATTATGTGACAAAATTAAGGATAGGAAACCCAGAATTTGTCATGAACATGCATCATACATATTCAGTATACATGAACATGCATGAAAAATTTCATAATCATGCACAATAGTGATTCATGCACAATAGTGATATGTGTTTGTATTAAATGTTATAAAAGAACTCATAGAGTGACAACTTCCAGATATTGCCGAAACTTCGAGACAATAAGCAATAAGGGAGCTTTTGTAAGTAATTTTTGTAAGTAATTCCTGATGAATATTCGTAAGAAATTCAGTAAGTAATCCTTGGGTATTTGTAAGTAATTTAGAGGGTTTCTTCTATAAGTAATTTAGATGAACTCATTTGCAAGTACATGTTGTCAGTAATCTCTAGGATGTTCATACTTTACTTTATGCTATTTAGTACTGAGATGAATTATGTTTTATGTTGATTGTGTTCTGAACTTGAAACAATGAATGTCTGAATTGTTTGATGTATGTGAATATGATTGACTAGTTATTTTTGTGCATGAAATGAACTTATTTGGTTTTGTAGCTGTCAAGTCCTAGTCGTGGGTAAATAGGCATGCCTAGAAGGGTCTGCTACTGCTTCTAGATACTTTGGTGTTGAAATTTGGATCTCTTCTGGACACTTCAGTGTCAGGACTTCGGTCTCTTCTATTTAGTGATGCCAATTATGATATCTTTTGTATAAGTCCTGTTACCCACATCTGTTTATGGATTTACAGCCTAACTCATTTTGTACTTTGATTTCTGATAAGCTTTAATAAGAAACAAACCCTATTTTTGATATGATGGGCTAACACCTTATTGTTTTGAATTTCTGTATATTTTGTTCTGCTATTGAAATGTCTGACTTTAGTATGCAAAGTGTTTTCATTTAAATAAATTTTATTCTGTTCTGAATTCCAATATGTTGAGATGCTTTTGTATAATATGGTTCAGTATCTGTTGATAACAAATACTTTAGTTATTACTCACTAAGCTATATGCTTAGCACGGTGGATTTGTCCTGTGTAGGCTCAAAGCGAGGTTATTAAAGACTGGGACGAAACAATCGCAATGGCCAATAGAATCTGAGTCTTGTTTTGATCAAAAATGTATTTTGACTTTATTTTGACTTGTATATCAAGTATATGACTCTGAATTGTTACAACATTTTGTAATAACTATTTTCAGGCTGGATTAAATTTTTAGGACGAATTTTTATTAAGTCCATGTGATATAATGTATGTATGGTTTAAAATAAGTTTGTTTTAAGTTCAACGTATAATATGTCGTATGTTTGTTCTGAATTGCTTCCAATGGAAGATTTTTGAATGCTATGCTTCCGTGAAATGTTTTGGTTGATTTGGTTTTAAGGAAGTTTTAGATTGCTTTTGGTTTGTTTGTTCTGTTTGTGGGTGTGACACTTGCATGCCCTCCCAGGGGGTATTTGGGTGTTACAGTAGGAGCAATTTTTGGTGATGAAAACAAAAGAAAGAAGCAGTAAAACTCCGCTGCAGAAACTTACTACTTCACATGCTAGGTGTCACCATTAAAGCACAACATTTGTCCTAAGGTATGTCTTACATTTGCCTAATCACGATCTGCCACTAATCCACTCAACATGCTACCATTAGTCACTAATTAAGTAGTCCATATTTCACCCCAAGATTGGTCCACTTGTCACACAATAATTTGTCCATTTGTCGATTAATTAGAAGTCCATTTGTCATACATTTTACTATACCAAATGTCACTCAATTTTAGGCTTAATCACCCTAGTTTTCCATGTATCAATTTTTCCTACCATTTGACATTTATTTTTTTATTTTTTATTTTTTAACAAAATGTACATTTAATCCATGAATCTCTCAATTAATAACATTTAATTTAAATTTACTAATTGAAATCCGAACATACCAAATCATAATTCACATCATGTTCACTTAACTTTTTTCATACCCCAGAATAAGTCAATTGAGTGCATATGCTATCTTTGTAATGTGTACAAATATCAATTTGTGTATGAATGCTAATGTTATGCATGTATATGTAATACTTAATCTAGGGTTGAACCCTAAGCATATACCAGAAAACAAGATATTACACTATCATTAGCATGGCTGCCCCCAACCTTGAGAACATGTGCCCCAAGCCCAAATCTAAGTCATTGTATAACCTAAGCCTAAGCTTAAGACTAAGGGGGCCACCTAAAACGATTTAACCTTGAGAACATGTGCCCCAAGCCCAAATCTAAGTCATTGTATAACCTAAGCCTTAGCTTAAGACTAAGGGGGCCACCTAAAACAATACTATTTTAGTTAAAATTTTAAAACAATGTTCTCTAAACTTAATACCAAAATAATGTTGTTTTGATCGGGTATTGAATAGTTCAATCTTTCCAATTTGGCCCTCAAACCAAGCACAACTCAAAATCTACTCAAATTGAATTTGTCCTATTAGGTTCGGGCCAGGTCTAAGCCATACTACCATCGTTAGGAGGGAATGATGCAGTGAGAGGAAGAGATGGATAATAAGACTAGTCAGCAATCATCCTTATTGGATGTACTCTAAGTAATTATCAAAGCATCAAGGGAACAATCACATTATGGCAAAAAGAACATGAGGTAACAATAAATTTGTAACAGTTTTAAAATGTGTTGCTTAAAACTAGTATAATGCAATAGTTTTTAAAGTATTACCTTTAATAATATTAAAAAACAACGATAATAATAATTTCTTGTCATTTATTTTAAAAAACAACAAAATTAAAAAAGTTGTTTCCTTAAAACTTTAGATAAGCAACAATGAAAACTGTTGTTATTTTAAGCAATTAATGAAATATTTTTAAGCAATAAGTGTAAGATTGATAAAGAGTTTGGTCAATTAAGAAATAAATAAAGCTCGAATTTGAATTTTAAAGCTCAAGCCTTATTTATTACTTAAACGATGTTATTTTATTCAAAATGACACCATTTTACATAAAAATTTCATTTTTGGGTTGAGTAACTCAAGCCCAAGTGTGGCCTGAAGTTCAAATAATTTTATTAAAAAAAGTCTAAACTTAACCTAAATTTTGGTCAATTTGGGTTGTGTTGGGTTGGCTAAGCTATGTCAGTTTGAACTAGAATATTTTTGACATCTTTAAACAAATATTGATATTTGAAATATTATGTAGCACCCCACTCTCGCAAGACACATACCTGACATCCTAAGTGATATCCTGGTCTGTGCCCCGCGAGGGTGGCATGCTAGCACATTAAGTAAGTCAAACACTTAAATTCAGTACAAATTTTTCAAAAATTAACACACGCATATGTGGAAATCAATAATCAAATTCGGGCCCATACTTTTATTGATAAACATTTTTAATCATAGGAGTTTCAATCATTATCCAATTTATCATATTTTCACTAAACACTTGGACCTATTTCAGATACAAAACATTTATTCCATAAAATCATTACATTACGAAATCATTTATATACATATTGCATAGAAATTGTGGAATACACAATTTGATACAGCATAAAGAAAGCAAATGCAGACACGAATTGATCATGACCTCTATCTTTTCCTCGAAAGTAGTGTTTGTACTCTCGTTAGCCTAATGGGGTAACTCTTCTGAGTTTGAAAAAAATTGCAAATTTTGGGTGAGTTTTGTGGACTCAATAAAGTAACCATCATTGATGGTTCACTCAATTCATGCAACACATCAATACATGTAGCATGTAATCACATCTTTGCATTTCGCAAGAAACATCACATATCATTTTCACTTACAAGTAAGGCAACTTTTGCACTTCAAATAATCAAAAATATTTATCAAAATGTATATGAAATGCTAATATGACTCTTTTCTAATTATTACGTTGTTGTGACCGAGTGCCTAATTGTCCCATATCTATTGTAGATATCGGGCTCATTTATAACTGTCCTGTATCTGTTGGAGATACAGGGTTCATTTTATACAGTGAGCCTTTGTCTCTTATACACTTTCTGAGCTCTAGGATCTTTTTTACATTCTGAGCTTTAAGCTCTTTTACGGTGGCTATTTCGATCACAACTTCCTTTATGTTTTATGCATTTATGTAATGGAATGCATCATATTCATATAATTTCAGTATATCACATGCTTTCGGATTCACATTCAATTTCATATTCATCATCGAAACTTAGTTTGGCATTCAACATAATGTTGAGTATCACTTTTGGATTCATATACATAATCACATTTTTCACATTTTAAAGCACTTATTTCGTCATGTTCACTTACAATTAGCACTTCAATATCACATACATACATCAAATCTCGAACCTTCATTGTTCGACATCAACATAATCAATCACATTCATATCATAATTCACAACATAATTTAAAGCAAACAATTAATTGAGAGAAACCGTCTAAGTTACTCATAGTACGCTCCAGGTTAACATTAGCTTCAATGATATGAAAACGTTTGAATGCAAACATTTATCCTACACATCAAAATTATGCAATATACAAGATGCACACACACATTCATATTTGCACAATTATAAGTATTCCTTTATGCAAAAAATGTGTATATGGAATATATACAATGCATGTTCATGACAATCCCAGGTATATTATCAAATTTCACATTTTATCTACATTCTCATTTTAAACATTATTTGCTTACATAATAACCCATTTCTCATTCACTTTTACTAGATAGTCATTACTCATCTCCTTTGAATCATAACTACAATCATATGACCATGTTCATTTCATTATACTCATGCTTTTCATACTTTTATATCAACAATTTACTCACTAATGTTATTCTAACATTATAACATCAAACAATATCCAATTCTCATTTCTTCTTATAACATCTCCAAAATTCCAGACCTTCGGGTCTCCTTTTATATGATCATTTTGACACAAAAAATGGAGAAATTTGGCAATACTTTCTTCTATGAAAATGTTCCCAATTATCTTAAGCTTTTAATGACACTAAGATCATTCAATTGGATTCGGTATTTCAGAAGTTATACTCCAAATAATTTCGGACTGTTCTTATACTAAGATAGTGACCTACATTCAACTTCCACCCAGAAATTGAAATTCTTAAAGTCCGACTTAGAAACTGATTTCTTCAAAAAAATTTGTAGCCCTATGTCTCTAGTTTACTCCAAATAAAAAATCATTCCATTTGGATAACTACAGAACAAGATATTGTCAAAATCCTGAAACATGTTTAGTGTAGAGAAAAGTTCACCATGGAGAAATCCTGCCGAGAGGAATTCTCGCAAAAATCTCATAAGTTTGCCGTGAAGAACTTTAACTGAGAGGAATCCTAGCTAAATCCCTTGCTTTGTCGTGGCGAACTTTCACAGAAGCATACCTAATTTTTCAACTTCATGTCAGATTTTGTGACTCTTAGAGATAGAATTTAAATTCAATGTCTTCATGAAAAATGTAGTCATATTTCTCTAGTTTAATAGAAATTAAGAATAATCTGATTTCGATAAATAGAGAAAAAGTTATAGCTAAAATAATGAAGCATACTTAGTGAACATACTACTGCTACATTTTTTAGATCATCTTCCAATTTTGATTTCAAATTTTCCCCTAACACATCTTATAGTAAGATCACCTTTTCTACTTCATTTACTCCTCATTCTCAACTTTATTTCAAATCATTATCATCCCTAAACAATTAATATTCTATGATTGATCATGAACACTAATATCAGAACATACTTGAATCGCTCCTTCATTCTCATTTCTACACTCATCCATTAATGTAAAACATGTCATATACTCATCTCTATATTCATCAACTTCTAATTCTCATTAAAACATCATTTTCACAACTAATCCATATTAAAAATACCCCTTTAACAAATCATAGATTATCACTCATCATGTACAAAAAATAGGTCACAAACATATCTCTTTGTTTATCAACTTTCAGTTCTTATTCAATCACCATTTCACTTTTAATCATTTATAAATAGTACATAATCTATCATTAATCATAAAACAAAAATAGATCATCAAAACTTGTCTATAAATTCATAAATGTTTAATCATATTTTCAACTCTGTTAACCCATCAATCTATCCCTAATGATCATCATAAATACATTTATAAAATAAACCATAAAGATCATTAATAAATCACTTACTTGTTTTAGCTCCAAACTTTAAAGATCACATAATCCTAGCTTCTTGCATGCCACATAATCATCAACATTTAAGGGTGAAAGAGGAAGTTATCCTTTAAGATGTTGATTCTGGTTTTAGGGTGCCAAAGTTCTCTTTATTTAGCCATGGGCAGTGGGTTTTTATCAATATAAAGAAGATGACAAGGTGTTGAAGTGACAAGATGAAGGATGATACAAAAGCTCAATGTTGATGGGTGGGTTATGAGAGCAAGAAGATGAGAGTATTTTGTAAAAATGGAGGACATGACAAAATGAAGATGGTCTTTCCATAGATGTAAATAAAAGGCTTGGCAAGTGCATGACACATGTCAGGACACTTACCACATAAAATAACTACTAATTCCTTTCACTTATGCTCCTATATAACTCTTAATAATTAGTCTATTTGTCTCCCAATTTCTATACCAATGGTCTCTCAATTTTTAATGACTTATGTCATTATATCTTAATGTCATTCATAAAAATTTTCATTGCCATTTGACATTTATTTCTACTACTATTCATCAATTGTTCTATCACTTGGCATTTTTCCTAGTCCAAAAATGCCAAAAAATGTCCAAGAATTTTCTCAGCAATTCTATAAATTCTAAATCAATAAATATACTCTCCAAACCAATTTTTAATACAATCTAACCACAATTCTCAATAAAATCACATCTATAGATCAATTATACTCGACAATTGTCAATGAAAGTATGTATAGTCATTTTGATGTGTGCAAAAATTCAAATTCATGTGCATATATGCTAACATTATGCATGAGTATGAAATGCATTTTCTTAATCTCTCTTTGAGCTCATATGTACCGAATTTTAGGGTTCTAACCCTTAGTATGGGAACTGGATGTTACATATTACATCCTATATAATATTTTAAGGATAAAGACAAAAGGAACTATAATTAACTTTTACATAATTATATAAATATAACAGATAAATATATATATTAGATTATTATACATTCATTGGATGTCAAAATCATTTTCCCTTTTTTTACTTCCCCCTATATTTCAACCTCTACTAAGAATTCTTCGTCGTTATGAATTAAGTTTTTCCCAATCTTCTCCATCAATGATATAGATATGGCAGAGTTAAATACAAAGTTGAACTTTGGGAAGTTCTATGCATGTGGGTTTTATTCTAGGTTTTGATTTTCTACATTTTTATTATATTTAAGTGTAAAATTAGATGTAGTTTTATTCTTATCTCTATATGAGTTTCTAGTTTTCTTATCTAATGGTGATGGTTTCTCATCCTTTAGTTTTCTCATATAATAGTGATGATTTTTCCTACACTGGTAGGTACTAATTATTTGAAAAATCAGAAAAACTAAGAGAAGATTTTAAGCGGAATAACAAATGGGGAGGTATTGCAAATTGATAGTGCTGGTGTTTGATGAAATATTTTGCAGGTGTATATTAGCCACTAGCCTGGTTTTTCAAATGAGAGGCTAAAAGGAATGTTCCTAATGTCTTTTCTAACTATCTTGTTACAGGAGAACCTAATTTCTATACTATTTTGCAATATAATTTTTGCATTCATTTGTTTCATATCTTATCCTTTGCAGTGAATGTACAATCACTATTTGGATCTCTTGCTAACTTCCAAGTTTATATTGCATTGTTGAAACCTCATGAGAGGATCATAACACTTGATCTACCTAGTGGTGGACATCTTTCACATTGTTATCTGGTGATTTTGGTTTCTAAATGTAAGATATGCTTGTGAAATGCCTTTTATTATCTTTCCTGCTCTTGTTGGTTGACAAGCTCACTCCTTTTGATGATTTCTATGAAACTCATTATTTATATCTACATTTTTTGCATGGTTCCCTCATATTATCCTTTAATTCATTTTTTTCATTTTTGTTCTATAAATCCTTTTATCATTTTATATGCCATTACCACATTTTCCTCTCTAAATATCTTATAATTTTAACATTAAAAGCTATATTTTAGAAACCATTTTATTTAATATTTCTAATTACTTTTGATTGCTTTGACTCTAGCTACATGGAAATACAAATAAGTATTATCACATAAGACAAATATCTTATCATTATAGTGTTTGCTGGAAGTATTTTGTATTTTCTTCAATTACAGACTGACACAAAGAAGATGTCAGTTGTTTCCATATTCTTTTAAATAATGTTATCATCTTAATGCTCCTTTCAATTTTTATTTATGAAATTTAAATGAGCATTTATTATATTGTAGAAGAGATATATTTTGTCATTAAAAGATAAAGAATGGATTTTGAAGACAGTTATAGATGCATGGAGAACTTAGCATTATGGTTTTATTCCTTTATCCTTAAGGCAAAATCATATAAGAATTTCATGTTTGGGTCTTAACATATAAATGGTATCTTATCTTTATTTATTCTTTATATATAACCTCAATGCTTTTAGTTTACGATTGTTTGTGGCTACACCAAAGTTCATATATTTTGTACTCCCTAGCATTTCTTTATGTTTTCTTTAGTGTAATATCTTTCTTTTAACATCTAAACTCAAGGAAGATATATAGATTTGATTCATCCTACACAAACCTATTCAAACAAAATGTTAAAGATCGTACTTTCACATGTGATGAATTGATGAAATAATTTCCAGTAACGATCACGAAACATTGTAACTTTTAAAGCATTATATGAAAAAATTAATATAAGTAGATGCAAATATAAAATTATTAAGGCTATCATAGTAATACATCTTAAGAAAGGAAATAGCAACAAAACTGTGTCTTGAACTATATTTTCATATTCAAATCGACTTAATAGAGCAATTTCCTAAAAAAAACATAGATTTTATGAGAGAAAAGAATTTGATCATGAGAGATCTAATAACTGTAAAATAATCAGGTTATGACAATAACAAAAAAACCCTTCATACTCAAGTTGGAAAATAGTTTGCCTTCATTAAGTCCCTTGATCAAGTAAAGAAAATTCTTATATAGTAAAAAAGAATCCATCACTGTATGAACCAGTAAAGCATATTTAACATGCCATAAAAGGAAATTTCAATACCCAATTGAAAGAGAAAGTACCATAGATTACAATTTATTTATTTGCAAGAAAAAGAATAAAATGTTGACTGACTAGGACTCCCCAATATACGTAACTAAAGATGACATTTATAGTTCAATATAACCATCAACTATAGGTTAACATTTGAGATCGATGATTTATCC